>CAUYLG010065282.1:0-99888 GCA_963573385.1 Cacajao melanocephalus | reverse complement strand
TGACATACTTTGCAGTAGATATAACCTGAAAAATGAGTCAAAATATACTGGCACATTTCTACAGTTCCACTTAGTCATTAGCCATAGGACCAGTTCATCATATTATGTGACCAAAATGTCTCCTAGAACAATGCAACTCAGGTTTGCAGTCTTCCCTTTGACCTTGTACGGTTCAAAAAGCAGGTGAGGTATTGGCAAATACACGACTTCACTCTTTTGAACATCAGGATAAAATTGCTGAAAGAAAATAACAGGTTCTTACTCTGAGATTCTTTAGGTCACAAATGTAATGTTGATTTTTTTATTCCATAAATCATTTACTCATTCCTTTACCCTAAACTACTATTGCTCCTTGTCTCTATTTGTCATTGAGACTTACCAAACTTTTTTATCTTTTATGGGGATGTTAGGTTTTACCATTGATTTGGTCTAAATCATTGACACCAATACCAGTCTAGTAACTGGCTACTCTCAACAGTTTTCAAAAGTGCCTATGTGAGGAGAAACTCAATCCATTTCCATTCAAATAGGTTAGGGTTACATAAGGATACAACCAGTGGGCTTTCTGGACCATTTAGGCAATACAGCTGCATTCACTGCCAACCTCAATTTTGCCAGATGACATAAAGGCACAATTCAGGCCCTTATAATCACTGGCATAAAGGTATAGTTACAGTGTTTTGCTTTAGGAATCATCTGTGCCTCTGACACCTACAGTTGAAGCCCCAATCCTGGGACCACTGAATCAACTAGGAACACAAAAGGTGGGTTTGTGTGGGGATGTATTATGTAGCTGCACTAGCATCCTCCCTTATTGCCTCTTTCCCAAATCCCCAGATAAACAGAGGAATCTGCCTAGGGAGTATTCTTTGTCCCCGCTTCCCATGTTGAATGTGAACACATACTCATGAAGGTGTGTAAGCTAGATTTTCATACCTTTATCTCAACTCAATATACTCAACAAATGTTTTAATTCATCATTCCAATTCTCTGTCAAGTCACAGTATGATTGTTGGTCAGAAGAATTGTAACTTGGTGTTATAAATTGTTGCAGTATCTTCTGTTATAATCCCTTGCAGTATTTTCAGAATTTGTATTTACTGTCAAGTATGCAAAGCCTAGTCTACAGTAAGTATCTCTTTCTATCAGGACCTATTTATAGACCACAAGGGCTACTGGTAGTAGTCTGATATAGTTAATGTGGCATCTATGTGGGAACCTCCCCCCAACAAGACCCCCAAACCCCCCATCCAGGGGAATTGGCCTCATAATTATCTGCAGTCTTTGTCTTTCTGGCCAGCACACAGGTAGCTTTTGCTGGGATTTGGTGCCTCAGAAGGTGCCAGTAGTATATGATGATGATAAGCCCACTTCTGCTTTGCTGCAGTTATTCCATGTCCACTCATTCCATGGACCCAGGTCACCACCTCAACAAGCACAAAAGGATATCAATTTGCTGATCCCAATCACCTGATTGGGGAAGTCATTCTTTAATGTGCTTCTTAAATTTCCATTGTGATTTCCATAGGGATGTGACTCTTAGAGTACCCTTTTAGTAGTTTAATTTTCCCTTGCCCCTCTGCCTGACCATGTGGTCAGGCCATTTGCTCTCTCTTCATTCTACCTATTTCACCTTCTTCTTCCATTTATGGGTCAAAATAAACCTAGAAATTTTTTACTTTATTGTTGTTCAATTCTTCCATCACTACAAGGAAAACAGCACATAATTCAGCCCTTTATGCTGATTTATTCTTATGTTCTTCAATGAGAGTTTTTTGACCTTGGAATTGCCATCCATAAATTAAGCAGCTATTTGCTTGTCGATTGAGAGCTGTGCATAGAGACACACTGCCTACATGGCAATAAAATATGGCATCTCCTCAGGTGATTGCAAAGTTAGCCTAAGGGAAAAGAGAATATACCTAAGTGTAAACACAGTGACTGCATCCTTGCATTCCTTCAGTGGCACGTTCCTGTATAAATCACTTTCATTTGATTGTGGAGGTTTCTGAACTCTTCCTTTCTTACCTTTCTTATTAGCCATTACTCAAGACATTATGAGCAATGGTTTCAAGAATATTTTATGTACCCAAGTCATAGGGCCAGTTTCAATAAGTGCCCAGTAGCAAACAAATATTTGTCTCTCAAACAGAGTGTAATACACTGCCATGTCTGAAAACTTTCTGGTCCAATATTCCAGTCAGTTGTCACTGCTGGGCAGCACTCATTGGATTTTGCCATAAGCTCCAGTTTGCCTAAATATAAGTTGCAGGCACTTCCAAATCATATCAGAGTGTGGATCCTAAAGGCCTAAAACCATTGATTGAGATGCCATGTTTTGCCTTTTTGATGTAGCCTGCTGTTGTTCAGGCCCCATTCAAATGCGGCCTTCTTATAGGTCGTTTCATGGGTTGAAGAATATGATGTATGCATCCTTCAAAATCCAAAAGACTCAACCAGGTGCTGTCCTCTTGCTTTTTTACAGGGTAAGCCATGATGCCATTTTATTTTTAGTTGCCTGTAGGATGTCCCAATGACTTCTATTCATGTTACTGCTAAGAATTTCACAATTTAGACCAGTTCTTGGATCTTTGCTGGATTGATCAACTATCTTTGCTTAGTCTTGTGTGTCACTATTGCATTTAAGAAATCCTAGCTCATCCTTTGATTTCTGATATTATCTTGAAATCCTGTATGTAGTTTATTTCTGTGCTTGATACATGCATCAAGTTCAAATCCTTCTTGACCAAATTATGACAATAAACTGTTGAATTCAAATAACTCTGTGGTAAAATAGTGAGTGTAAGTTCGGATCCTTCCTACATAAAGGAAAGCTACAGTTGACCATATTATAATTGGTATTAAGGGAAAAAAAGCATTTTACAATTAACTACAGAGTAGTTGCCTTAACCTGTATTTTTTTCATGATGATGCTGTATGTGACACTATATTATTCAATCATCGATCACCTACTGTTAGTTTTCATGAACCATCTGCCTTTTCATAGGCTACAAAGTGCTATTATACAGCAATCCAGTTTCTAACATGTCATTAATTAAAGTGATAATCTGTTTTTTCTCCACCAGGTGTTCTATACTGCTTCAAATTAACAACCTGAGTGTGCTCAGGAAATAATGTAGGCTCCCACTTATTATGTCCAATTAATACCACTTAATGGATAAACATGCATGCCATTTTTTTTTTACCATACTTGTTACAGAAAGCATTTCCCAGTGGACATAATATCCATCTCAGTAATACATGCAGGAAAAAGAGACACAACCACTTCACATAGAGTCTGTTGAAACATTTCCATTTTTATCCAAACATTAACCTTTATTCTGTCAACAATTGCATTCTTATATCCTCCTGACATTACTGTCAACCCTATAAATGCCTCTTTATTCTTCACATTCAGTAGTAATTACTTAAAATTTTTCACTTTGCTGGAGTGAGTCCCTTGACTCACTCCCTTTTCTGTCCCCATTCTCTTGTGTATCATTATAATTTTCTTAGCATCTGAGAAACCCATAGGGGAAGCTGAGATGACAAATCTGATACAGCTTCTCAAATCATTGCTGGATTTCACAACAGCAAGATTTCATGGGGTAACCATGCAACAAGTTCCCCTAAATCACAGCATTTACCATGACCCGAGTAAGAGGTATAATAAGTGAATAAACACGCTGGTGTTTGCAAAGCCAATCCAGCATGGTTTGCATATGCCGCACATCTGACTGTTTCATCTTAAGAATTTCACTTATATTTTAAAGGAGGGGAAAATCATTTCCATTTTCATGCTAAACAAACTTTACTATGGCTTTTATTCAGTATACAAAGCCAGCGATCCCCTCAGGAAAAACCACTTGAATGTTTGGATCATATACAGCCATGTATTCAATAGTAAGTAGTGGATCTTGCAGCAACCCAAACATACTCCTCCATTCTGCAGTATTCAAAACCAACGACACTACTCCTAAGTTAATCACTATCACAATCTATTTTTACTCAGTGTTCTTCAGGAAGCTGATGATATGACTCCAGAAAAGGAGACAGCTCTTTAACACCTTACCCATTGGTTTCAGTAGTTTCTCAGATTTGCCTCCATCTGCCACCTGGAATACATTCTTGGTCACCAGAGGTCATAGAAGTGCTATCTGTTATTTCAGCACAATATTTTTTTTGACAGCAGTTCTGAGAGTAGGAGTGTTAGCTCAGACTGGCTACAATTCGAGCTTTATGCAGTGCTAGGATCCACCCCAAAACTCTCCTTTACTTTCATTTGATCTATTACAGATAAAAAAAAAATAACTAAAGAGGTTGCCTATTTCCCTTTTTTCTCATTGTTATTATATATTTTTTTTATGTATCCAAGGAAGCCACCTCCTCAGGAATGTAAATTCCATTGTTATGTAACTTTTACCTCAAGTAACTGATCACATAACGGCTGTTTCTACAATGGGTGACTCAATAGCCATCCAGGCATCAAAGGTTTGTCATCCACTACCCCTTCATCCTTCCTTTCTTCAAAGAATGCATTCACCATGTTTTGGTGAGTCAGATTGTTCTACCAAGTGCCACCTCTGAAGCTAACTCTGTTGGGTGTCATGACCATCCTCAGGCTCCATAATTTACCAAAATAATTCAGATGACTCAGAGAAGCTTGTACTCACAGTTATCATTTATTACAATGAAAGGGTACAGATTCCAGTCAGCAAAGGGAAAAAGGCACATGAGGAAAACTGAAAGAAAAATTAGGTACCACCTTTTAAGTGTCCCTTCTCAGATACGTAAGACATGGATACATCTAATTATACCAGAAATGATGTGTGCCAACTATGAAAGATGATTTGAGCCTTGAAGTCCAGGCTTTTATTACTGGTCAGTCATGTAGGCATGTAGCACCTGCATGACTGACCACAGCTACACCGGTTCTAGTCCATCCCCCAGAGCAAAAATAGGCATTCCCAATAATTCACATTGTTAGGATAAACTTAACTAGTCAGGCAGGTACAGCATGGCCCATGGACTGAGACATGGAATACTAAACTCGTTAGTAAGAATATTTTACGTACTCAGAGGTTATCTCTCAGGAATGTCAAGAAGACAGGGCCTTGTTTGGACTATACATGCTGAGGCCTGCTGAGTTAACCCTTCACTGTCCACAATAAAATTAACATAAAGAATAATATTACTCTTGCCAAATCCGTGCCCAATAAATTAAAAGTTTTGTAAGGTTAATCAAGAAATAAAATGTCCAAATGCAGAGTCTTTAATTTCCATGCTTCTAACAAAAATAATGATTAATTCTATACCGTTTCTCTTAGGTTAAAAATAAAATCAGTAGACAAAAAATAGTTTTCAGCTATTCAATAAATAGGGATATCTTATAAAAGTATTAATTTAAAAGCCATATTTTGATAATGCCCAACCAGGTGGTTAGTTAACATATACCTAAAGGAAATCTCAGGTGTGGCATTCACTCCACATATTAGTATGTTTCTTAAAATTACCCACGTGAACACCAACACCCATGGAAAAATTTTTTTTCTAACAACAGAAATTTCAACCTTTTACCCTGGAGATTTTTGTATGATGTAGCCTGTATAAATGTAAAAGCACCTGAAATTTCAGAAAAATAATGAGTAAAGAAACTTCTTTATTACTATACAAGGACAGTCCATAATGGTTCTAAGTAATAAATGTGTTTTGGCTATTCTGGTTCCATACTGACACTACACAAGTATTACAATAGCTTTGTATAATTAAAAAGAAATTTTGGGAATTGATTGGATATTCGATATGTAGGACAATTTAGAGAGATTGCAGGTCTTCATTAAAGTTTCAAATTTTTTCTAATAAGTAATATTTTAATATATAATGTTAAAATTTTTAATATATAATGTTAAAACTAGTATTATAAACATTTATGAAAGCATAAAATTAACCTCAAATTTCTTAAAAGAATGGGAAACTTTAGCTTTCTTTCTGATCATTCAAATTTTATTCTATGTCTATCAACAAAATTCAACTGAAATTATCAAAGGCTAAGTAGGTTCTCCCTGCACAGGTGTCAGGCTATTTTAGGAAACAGAAACAAGACAAGAGAAGTGAATGGATAACTGATGACTCAGCTACTTCCAGCTTTATTCATGAGGAGAGAAGCCTCAGATACAGCCTCTTCCATAAAATACATCATCCTCCCATACACACACACATACATAAACATATATATACACAGTCGCAGTTGTGGTAGAGCCCCAGTAGGGCTGCTATGTTTGTAGGTATGCCACCTTTCCTTCCTATTATCCCTAATAATTATTTCTATCTCCAGCTATTAAATAGCATTTCGCAGTTGCCATTAAACCAGAATATCAGCATAACAATAAGATAGATGTTAGCTTTCTATGGAAACTGGGATACACAAATTCATCCTCAGAATCAATACTATCAATGAATAAATGAGTAAAATATTAGATAAAGGTCATACCAGCAATTCTCAAGCAATGGCCAATGGGTTATACACTGACAGAGTGGGATAAAGTAGACAAAAAGGATAATTAATCATTCTGGCATTCTTATCAGAAAAACCAAACCTGTTTCAGTCACTGTTCAGGACCACCTTAGAATGTGGAAATCACAGACACTTGTGGTGAAATGAATCTCAAACTTCATAGAACCCCAGACCCAGTGGAAACATTCAATAGCTCCAGATGACCTAGTACCCAAGATTACAACATTTTTCCATTACCCCTTAAATATATCATCAGGTTCATGGCCTTGTGCCACAGCTAAGTGGCTCATACATGACTCATAATGCTAAAATTCGGTGAATTCATGAGTGAATGAATGAATGAATGAGATAGAAGAATATCTGTTAGAATCTAGACACAGAGATGACTCTAATTAGGAAGCAGAGTCTGAGAAATAGGTGAGAATGACATTTTCCTTCCACAAAGGTCTCCAATTAATTCAGAATACTCTATCTGACATCAGCATAAAACACTATTAGCAGAGATCATTTAAACATATGTATCTACATATAATTAATATAGCATAACAATCACCTGTTTTAAGTGTGTAACATTCAATGATTTTGTATTAAATGTATGCAGTTATGCAATCCTTGCCACAATCTATACACCCTATTCAATTTTAGAACATTTCTGATATCTCAAAAAGATGTGCCCATTTTCAGTCCATCCCTGCTCCCAATCCCAGATGCAGATCTAGGCAACGACTAATATGCTTTCTGTCTCCATGGTTATACTTTTTCTGAATATTTCATAAAATTAAAACACACATTGCATGTCCTTTTATGACTAGCTTATTTCATTTAGCAGAAGATGTCCAAATTTCATACATGTTGTAGCATTTATCAATACTTTCTTCTTATCATGGCTGAATAATATCTCACAAATATAACACATTTTCTTTATTCATCCATCTGTTGATGAATATTGAATTGTTAGATTTATTCCTAAGTATTTTATTCATGTTATGTTACTGTATGCACAATGGATTTATTGATTTCATTATTGTGTTGTTCATTCCTAATGCAAATAAACATAATTATGTATGTATATATATTTTTTACTTTAAAAGATACAATTCAGTTATTTTTTACTGTAATTACCCTGTCGTGCTATCAAACAGTAGGTCTTGTTCATTCTTTCTAATTATTACTTTTTTACCCATTAACCATCCCCACTTCCCCACTAGTCCCCTACTATCATTCTCAGCCTCTGGTAACCACATTCTACTCTCTATGTCCATGAGTTCACTTGTTTTGATTTTTAGATCCCACAGATAAGTGAGAGCATGTGATGTTTGTCTTTCTGAGCCTGGTTTATTTCACTTAACATAGTGATCTCCAGTTCCATCCATATTGTTGCAAATGACTATCTCATTTTTTTTTATGGTGGAATGGTACTTCATTGGGCATATGTACCACATTTTCTTTATCCATTTATCTGTTGATGCACACTTAGTTTGCTCCTTAATCTTGGCTATTGTAAACTGTGTGGCAACAAACATCAGAGTGCAGGTATCTCTTCAATATATTGATTTCCTTTCTTTTGTGTATATACCCAGAAGTGAGACTGCTAGGTCATATGGTAGCTCTATTTTTAATTTTTTGAGGAACCTCCAAACTATTCTCTATAGTGGCTGTACTAATTTATATTCCCACCAATAGTGTACAAAGGGTTTCTTTTTCTGCCCATCCTCACCAGTATTTGCTGTTGCCTGTATTTTGAATATAAGTGTTTTTAACTGGGGTGAGATAATATCTCACTGTAGTTTGGATTTGCATTTCTCTGATGATCAGTAATGTTGAGCAGCTTTTAATATTCTTTTTTGTCATTTGTATGTCTTCTTTTGAGAAATATCTGTTCAAATCATCTGTCTATTTTTTATTAGATTGAATTATTAGATTTTTTATAGAGTTGTTTGAGCTCATTATATATTCTGGTTATTAACCCTTTGTCAGAAGGGTAGTCTGCAAATATTTTATCCCATTGTGTGGGTTGTCTCTTCATGTTGTTGATTATACCCTTCATTGTTCAGAAGCTTTTTAACTTGATGTGGTCCCATTTATCCCACATGATAGCAAGATTGTGGGACAACTGCAAATCTCATACATTACTCATGGAAGTATAAAATGCTATGACTACTGTGAAAATGGAAGTTTCTTATAAAGTGAAATGTACATTTACCATATGATGCCACATTTCTACTCCTTGGTATTTTACAGCAGGCTTGTACAAGAGTCTGTCAGACTCATAGTATTATTCTTCATTAAGGCAAACAATAGTAAATATCTTCAACAAACAGATTAGAAATTGTCAAATATTCATAACAATAAAACACTGCTGTACAATGAATAGGAATGAACTACTGATAATGAAATGAAATCTAGAAATATGCTGAATAAAAATAACAGTCACATATGAGCATATACCATTTCAGTCTATATACACCAAATTTCTAAGACATATAAAACTAATAAAACTACTTATAGTGACATAAACGAAATTAATGGTTTTCTCTGGTGGGGATTTAGAAGGAGACAAAGTTGCAGGAATCCACTTTTTTGGGTAATGGAAACTTTCTATAGCTCAATTATACCTCAAGTATACATTTATCAAAATTCATTGATACATTGATTGTAAAACCAAGTGTGACATATTTTATGTAGATAATACCTCAAAAAAAGTTGATTTAAAAAACAGAAGAGTGATGCAGTGCAGAATATCACAAGAAAATGTTAAATAAAATGTAGAGCTACAGTCACAACAGCATTTGATAAAGAGTTAAATATGTATAGCAAGAGGTAGCATTAAGGCATAGAATGGATGGCAAAAATAGTCAAAGTTTATCTCACAGCATCCACGGGCCAATTGTACATTAGGATTCAGAGTAGATATAAAAGTTTACAGTTGCTACTTTCTTGTGAGATAACTAAATATGTTTACAACTTTCGTGGAAAAATGCATGCAATTTATTGGGATGCCTCAATTCTTTAAGACAAAACCGTAAACATTAAAATGACCAGTGGATAGATTTTTTAAAAGTCAACTCCCATGGTAATTACAGAAACACAAATATAGATAAACATGAGATTCCACTTTGTTCACCTCTTCTCCTTGACACACTGAGAAAAGGATAAGATGATACATCATTGTAAAAAATCTGTAGAAAAGGACACTATTCAGCATGTGCCCAAGGTCACATACCTAGTAAATGGTAAAGAAAACACTGGAACCCAGGTCTACCTGACTCAGAGATAGACAGTGTCTTCTATTCACCAGTCTTCATCTCCTCCTCAGCTTGAAATTCCACTTTCATTATACAAGCTAAAATGTCAACCATAACTATGCTTCATACTTTATCATGAACTGTATTTGAAAATATCAATACTGTAATTCTGTCTGTCTTTCTCTGCTCTCTCTCTGTCTCTGTCAGTCTATCTTTATAAATATGCACATATACACACAAACATAAGCATACATATATAAATATACATGCATGTATAAAAACATATGTAAACATACACATATATATGTATACACATATAAAGAGATGATATACATATATGTGAATTTGTATACACATAGATGTATATATGCACACACAGACACAGATAAACACACCACACACACACATGCATATATTAGATATAAATGTCAAAGCCAAAACTATAGCGTGCATTTTAATGTGACGTTGAAATGAGAGTCAGTCAATAACAGCCACAATATATGTATGAAGCTTTTTTGAGTGTCTAGAAAGTTTAATCAAATGTAGCAGAGAAAAGAGGACATATGTGTGTACCCAGTAATATCATGTTTTTATCAGTTTTATTGTGTTTTTTTTTCTTCTCCACAAATAGAATCATTTAATACAAGCCATTCTGCACTATGCCTTTAACCCTACTACCTAATATTATCTCACATTCTTTCCCTACAGAAGAATATGAATACTTACATTTCCTTCAAACTCATTTTCTTAACATCTGTATTAGCATTGTATTGTATGTATGCATGTAACATATGTATGTAATTATTATAGTTCCTAGGACTTCAAATTCTCAGAGGTTCTTGAGTGTTCTCTAACATGAAATATCTCAGTATTTTACTAAACCACTTTTCCCTGGCAGCTAAGTTAGAAAATACAATTCATAACAAAAAGGAAAAATTACAACTAGCAAAACCACTAAATAACATCACAGTGAAATTAGATTGATCAAGAAATAAAATTCCCACCAGCCTGGCCAACATGGTGAAACCCCATCTCTACTAAAAATACAAAAATTACCCTGGCATAGCATTGCACACTTGTAATCCCAGCTACTCAGGAGGCTGAGGCAGGAGAATCATTTGTACCTGGGTGGCAGAAGTTGCAGTGAGCCAAGATCTTACCATTGCATTCCATCCGCACTCCATCCTAGGCAACAGATCGAGGCTCTGTCTCAAAAATAAATAAATAAATAAATAAATAAATAAATAAATAAATAAAATAAAATTCCTAAATAAAAGATTCAAAATTTCCTCTTTTAATACTATTTATCTCCACTATGTGATTGAATCTCTTGGTATCTGGTTAAAAAATGAAATGTCTAGGATAAAAGTTAGATTTCAGTTCTCAGAACTACAGAAATGCCATCTGAGTCAACATGCAGAAGGAGTTAGGTAATAATCTCTCTGACATTTGCCCCACTGTCAACTTTATGCCTTATCCTTTAAGCCTAAATGCACGCACACACACACACACACACACACACACACCAATTTTAGGTGACAAATTCCTTTTATAAGGTTTTGGTTTTTTGAAGGCCTTCCTCATTTTGTGGTTTTGTTACTAATAAATAACATTTAAATGGCAAATAATAAGTAAAGTACATAAAATACCTTATTTCAGAAAGAAAAATTTACACAAGGTTTTGACGTTCAAAATAACCCTAGGTGCAAAAATACATGCACAATTCATACCACCAAAATTTTCACGATTAAAGCTCCTATTTGTAAGCATTCCTAAAACAAATCATTTTTAAAATAATGTTTTGAGACACAAATCATCTTACTTTTAGAAGAACAAGTATGCTTGAAAGAAATCCCAATATATTATTTCTAGTTTTGTCTCCAACATATTACTTAAACTTTATAATGAATCCTCTGTTTCAATATACATTCTATTTGCAAAATGCTAATTTCTACCACCACTTCAGCAGGCCAACTTCCTATTAAAGATTCTAATTTATCTCCCCAGTTTCAATGACCCTGACATGGACGACAATTGCAAAATTCCTGTAACTGTAATTACTGAATGATCTTTTGAGATAAAAAGGCAAGAATAATTTTATCCTGTGCCAAAGTTAAGACATTCATTATCACTTCTAGGTGAGTGAGGTAGGTGTGTAATTTTATCACTTATTGACAGTCCTCACTGGTGGTCAAGACACAGAGTTTCCCATGATCATAAAGAGATGTTTACAAGGTTATTCACTGCATTATTTTCTGTAGTGAGAATAAAATATTCCTTCATAAGATGAAAGTGTGTATCAAAGTGTAAAAGAATAAAAATCTATGGTCCACCCAGAAAATGAAATATTATGTAATTAAAAAGAATGAAACTAATGTAAATATAACAAATGGTAAGACAACTCAAGTAAAAATGAGATTGTAAATCAATAAGTGCTAAATTATATATTTTGTTTAAAACTCACAGATATGTATAATAAAATATATATATATTTTTGTAGGGCACAAAGTCGTGTTAATGCACATAACAAAGGTTTTGAATTATATCCAATAATGTGATATAATGTGAAGTCATTTTTGAGATTTTAGTATTCCTATAATATTTAAAATGTTTATAAGGCAAATGCACTTACTGTTCAAATACACAATTCTGTATTATTTTAAAAACATCTAAAGAGAAAGAAAATAGAGCATATATGACCAATAACCAAATAAATATAGCAAAGTCTGTACAAGAAATAGTATAATTTATGACAAATAGTTTTTCAAGGAACCTAGGGGGAAGTTTCATTCTAATTAAATAACTAGTCATCATAAGCACTTAAGTACATGACAACATAATTTTGGAATCTATAAAACAAGGTAGGCTAGAAGTACATGGCAAATAAATCTAAATGGAAATTCCACAACTAAAAGGAACATTTAATGAAATTAAGAACGAGTTAGAGAAGTACTTCTGCGATAGTAGGGTAAGGACCTCCAAAAAGCAAAGAGAACACTGGAAACAAATTGTCAAAATCAACTTTTAAGAAGTCTGGATATGAACCAAAGGGTTTCAATCATCCAAAAAGAAAATGTAAGAAAAATGTGCAAATATTACTATGAACAGCAAGCTTTATTGCATTTCAATTTGGCTTAATCTGACCTTTATCCGAGATCTATGGTAGCCTTGAGAACCAACAGCTTTGCATTTATGTTACCTGAGAAACCTGTAGCCTGGCAACCAGTGAAAGGGCAAAACAGATTTGGAGCTCCCTTAGAATTCCATCCTCAGATAATTATTATTTGACTCATCTGGAAGCTCTCTGAAATGCTCCACTTACAGACATGACTTCATTTTATCTCACTGAAGCATCTGTTTTGTGTAAATTGGTCTGCTTTTAGCACATTTGAAGAAAACATTCAGCAGCAATTGTTATTACATGACAGTGATAGCCCAAAGAAAAAAGGAGAAAATGCTAATAGTTACAAAAATTTTGTTTTCTATTGAAACTAAGTTGATTATTAATCCATCCTAGATTTTTTAAGCTAAAATGCCATGTAACTAAAGTACACAAAGTATCTTATTCAGAAAGAAAAATGTTTACATGGTTTTGACATTCAATATACATTCTATTTGCAAAATGCTAATTTCTACCATCAGTTCAGCAGGTCAACTTCCTCTTAAAAATCCTAATTTATCTCCCCAGTTTCAATTACTTATTTCAGTAAGAATATAACTAAAAAATATAGTAAAACTGACACTAAGGCAATTAAAATACTATAGTAAAAATATGTGTTTACAATAAAATAAGGAACTAATGAAATTGAGAAAAAAGGCATAAAACATATGGTAATGAAATATGCAAATATCACACCTAAATCCTATCTTATCAGTAATTGCATTTAAGGCAAACAGACTAAGTCCTCTAACCAAAAGACAAATTTGTAGAATGGATTTTTTAAACCACAATCCAATTATTCTGTCTGCACGGGACACTTCTCAGATTTGAAATAGACAGTAAAAGGATGAAAAATATATACCATAGAAAGAGCAACCAAAGGTGAATTGGCTACAGTATCATACAAAACAGAGCTTAAGATAGAGTTATTGAACAGAGATGAAGAAAGGCAGTTCATGATTAAACAGTCAATTCATAGGAATGAGATAACAATTATAAACATATGTACCTAAGAACAGAGTATCAAAATGCCAGAAACAAAAAGTGATATGGCTGAAGGAAAAAAATATACACAATTCAACAATAATAGCTGGATACTTCAAGTTTACTTTCACAAAAGGATGGAACAACTAGGCAGAAGATCAAACAGAAATTAGGATACTTGGACATCACTATGAACGAGTTAGAGCTACAGACCTCTAGAACCGTCTACTCAACAGCATAATATAAATTCTTCTCAAATGGACATGGAGTATTCTCCAGAATAGACTTTATATTAGGCTATAAAACAAGCATCAATAAACTTAAAATGTTTTAAATCATACAAAGTAATTTCTCTGAAGACAATGGAAGGAGAGTATGAATCGATAAAAGTAAGATGTGGAAAATTCATAGAAATTAAACAACATAATCCTAAACCTATGAATCAAAGAAGGACTTACACTAGAAATTAGAAAATAATTTTATATGAATGAAAGGAAAACATCAAAACTTATAAGATGCAAATATACCCAAAGTAAGCCCAAGGAATGGAATAATAAAGATAAGAGTACTAATATATTAAACAGATAATAGAAAAAAATACGAAGAATAAGTGTCAAAAAGGTTTTGTTCTTTAAAAAGTTCAGCAAAAGCTACAAATCTCTAGCTACATTGACTAAGGAAAAATTTGAGAAGAATTAAATTTAAAACATCAGAAATAAAAGAAGGAATATAATTACTAATACTGCAAAATTAAAAATGATTACAAGGGAGTACTATGAAAAATTGTATACCAGCAAATTATATCTCCTAAATGAAATGTGAAAATTACTTGGCAGACACAAAATACCAAAATCAACTAAAAAAAAAAATAGAAAATCTGAACAGACCTTATAACAGAGGATTGCATTACTAATCAAAAAGCTTCCCACAGAGAAAACCCTAGGTCCAAATGGCTTCACTAGTTAATTCTACTCTACATTTAAATAAAACTTAACATCAATCTTTTACAAACTGTTTCAAAAAACAGATAGGAAGAAACACTTCTTAACTCATACTATGAAGCCAATATTACACTGATACCAAAGACAAAGATATAACATGAATAGACTTACAACTCAAAACCCCCTATGAATATAGACACAAAAATCATGAACAAAATATTATCAGTACTCATCCAGCAACATATGAAAATAATTATGCACTATAACTTTGTGGAATTTATTTTAAGAATGTAACATCAGTTAACATAAGAAAATCAGTCAGTGTAATCATTGGGAAAGGCAGTCAATGCCCAGTCTGTCAACCCCCACTTGGCTGCATAAGAATGAGCTTTGGACCTGGAACATTTCCTTACTGGGAGATGAAGAATCTTCACAACCTATGCTGGGCTTATCATCTTGTGAAGGGATATATTTCCCTCTTCTGGGCTTGATGTGTACTCTTTTTCTGCTTAAGTGTATGCCTCAGTGGCCCTAAGGCATGCCTCCAGTTTTCTGCATTTCGGATCCCACAAGGGAGGGGACACGGGTTCTTCCATTGCAGCATGAAATGGAGTACATGAAGTCATAGTGCTTGAGTTGGCTGCCTAACTGATCCACTAGCCATAGGAACTAACATATTAACAGGGACTGGAACTTTTGTGTACCCCCTCACTCTTCTTGCTATAGGAAAAACTATACCACTTAAGCCTGATGTGCATGATACTACTCTCAGCAACCTCAAATAGTTCACTAGTTTCTTCCCTCGTTGGCATTTATCTACCATTTAATATTGGCCACACTCATGTTATATTCTATCCTGTGGCACAGTTTAACAACCCAGTAAATAGTAAAATAGCAATGCACCATATTCATAGACTAAAGAACAAAAGTTGCATAATGATCTCAATATACACAGAAAGAAATATTGGACAAAAGTCAAACCAGTTTTCATAATAAATACATTCAACAAAGTAAGAATAGAAGGGAAATTTCTTACTTGTTAAATAGCATCTGTGAAAATCCCACCCTTATCACACTTAATGGTAAAAGGCAGAAAGATTACCCCCTAAGTTCAATAACAGAAAATGATGTCTGCTCTTGCCACTTCTATTCAAAATTGTACTGGAGGTTTTAGCAAGCACAATTAAACAAGAAGCATAAATAAAAGACATTCAGAGACAGAGAGACAGATGTCAGCAAGATGGGAGAACAGGACATTCTAGCACTTATCCCTCCTCAGAAACATCAACTTCCCTAAGTGTTCATGCACGAAAATGTCTTTACAAGAGCTAAGGAAAACAGGTGAGAGATTACAGCACATGGTTGTGGCACAGAAATAAGAAAAGATGCATTGAAGAGGATAGGAAAAATGGTTTTACATTACCCCTATCACCCTTTCCCCCGACCCCAACAGCACGACATGGTGAGAGATAACCCCTACTTGGGGGAAGGAGAGGGAAGTGAACATTATACTTTGCCTCAGACCCCGACAGAGCCCATCCAAGTAAAACTCAGCATCAGGCATATTGCTAATACACCAGATTCCATGCTAGTACCCATGGAGTGAGTCTCCAGGGCAATCTCAGCACCAGCCTACAGCTCATAGCCCCAGGCTCCAGGCTTGCCTGGTTGACTCAGTCTTTGGGTCACTCCACCTCCAGGCCAAAACCACCAGCAGCCCTAGGCTCTAGAAGAACTCCAGCAGTCCTGGGCTTCAGGCCCATCCCAGTACTAGGCAAGCCCCCATAGATTCAGGTTCTAGTTTCCAACCCAGGGCCAGGCCAGTCCCAGCAACCCTGAGCTCTAGACCACATCTGGGACAGCCCCAGTGGTCCCAGGCTTCAGGCTTGCCCAAGCATCAGAACAGCCCCCACAGCCCTTGTTATCAGACTAACACCTATGGACTCAGCCTCCAGGTCAGCCTCTGTGGATGCAGGCTGCAGGCCAACCTAGCACCAAACCAGCCCCCTGCAACTCCAGGAACCAGGTCTGTCCCAGCATTCAGAATAGCCCAGAGCCAGGTTAACTCACACAGCCCTAGGCTCCAGGACCAACTCAGCATCGGGTAAGTACTATTGGCCTCAGCCTTAGGTACCATACTAGCCCCAAGGGACCCTGGATCCAGGATTGTCCCCATTACCCAAAGCTTCAGGCCAGCCTCTGTGTCACCAAACAGATCAGCACTCTTGCTACCAGGCTGCAGACCAATCCCCACAAACCCAGGCTTCACACTTGCCAAAGGACTAGGCTGGCCCCAAACTCCAGGCCCCAGAGGATTCAGAGTCCTGGCCTAATCCAGCAGACCTAGGGCCCAGGCCTATCCTAGTTGACCCAGGCTCCATGCCAGACCCTATGGACCCAGGCTTTAGGCCAGCCACCAAAGTTACAGGCACCAAGTCTGCCCGTGAGGACTCAAGCTCCAAGCCCACCCCTGCAAGCCAACTAAACAGGTCCATTCCCATGGATTCAGGCTCCTGGTCCAAACCGGTGGAACCAGACACCAGGCCCACCCACTTACTGATGGAGGTACCAGGCCAGACTGCCTGCGGACTCCAGAAGCAAGCCTGCCCATGGACCACAACATATGGCCTGCCCAGAATCTCTGAACGGGCTGACTCATGTAGGGCTTTCCCAGAAAAAGTTAGTTTGCAAAAACTAGAATAAGTTCATACTTGTTCAAATGTGCAGACATCAACATAAGACAACAAGAAACATGAATAAATAAGGAGACATAACACCACCAAAAGAACACAATAATCTCCCAGTAGATGACCCCAAAGAAATGAAAATGCCAACTTCATTTCCATTCCAATTATTTTGAAATTATTTCTCTGACAATTAGTATCTTCATTTCCTTGAGAAAGAAGATCCCAACTACCAGAGAAAAAATTCAAAATAATTGTTTTATGGAAGCTCAGCAAACCTCAGAAAAATACAGAAGAACAATTTAATAATATCACAGAAACAATAAACAACCAAAATGAGAAATTTAATGGAGAGATTGAGATTATTTTTAAAAAATCAAACAAAAATTCCAGAGCTGAAAAATGCAATGGATAGAATGAAAAATGCAATAGAAGAGCATCGATAACAGAATTGAATATGCAGAAGGAAAAAAACTCTAACTAAAGAAAATAATCTCTCTTTATATTATTTGAAAATATACAGTCAAAAGAGGAAAAATAGAACGCAAAAAAAAAGTAGAGAAACTTTACAAAATTTGTGGCACAACATCAAGAGAGCAAATCTTCAAGTTATAAGAGTTCAAGAAGGACAGAGAGGCAAAGGGAATAAAAAATGTTATTTAAAGAAACAATAGCAAAAACTTTCTGAATCTGGGGAAAGATAAAAATATCCGGGTACAGGAAGGTCAAGGATTTCCGATAAGATTTGACTCAAACACTTATACACTGAGATATATTATACTGTAAAAAATAATAATAATAAAGAGAGGATCCTGAAATCAGTAAGAAAAAAGAAGCAAATAGTATATAAGGAAGTTTTATATAGCTAGTAGCAGAAACCTAATAGGCCAGGAGAGAGTAGGATGTGTGTCTATCTCCCCTAACTCCTAGAGAGTGAACTTCTAAATGATCAGAATTTTGGAGGGTTTTGTTTATCTCTGCTCCCAAAACACCTGATAAATATCTGTTAAAACAAAGTTAACATAATCTATCCACACTCCTTTTTTGTCACCAATGTTGATATACTAAAATGTATTATCACGTGGCAATAGGCAGTATTCCTTATGATATGGCTGGAATCACAAAAAGCACAGGGTCTTTGGTCACCATCATTAAAAATGAAAGGACATTCCAAACTGGATTTTATCTATGTAGTATCATTTGAAGGGCATCAGATTGGACCTGATTGGTTTGTGCTTTGCTGGCACTCTTTCTTCTAACATTTTTAAAAGTCCTTCATGGTCTTTCTAGGAATCTTATTGGGATTAGCTTCCATTAGACAAAAGTCACATCCACAATTCTCTTTGAGATAAACACTTTGGATCTTGGGCTTTTGCTGAGACTCCTTAGGAACAACACCTTTAAATTTCTTAGAAGGCATATATTTCACTTAAAGGATCTCTGAAGCACTGCCCCAGATCTTTCTGAGGCTTAAACAAAGGGCTTTATAGTCACATCTTTGGCTTCATCTTTATACCTTTTATTTTTCTGGAAGATTTCTAGATTTGTTATTTGCCTAAAACCGTTTTCTTAATTTTGCCATCATTTGCTATCTAAGAAAGACTAGGAATTTTCACATAGCAACAAGTGCTATCTCCTTTTCGTTTAAGCTAAAGTCTTTTATTTAGTTTAGCTTTCTTCTCACACATTTTCCTAAAAACAACAAGCAGCAGCCAGGGGCGCCTTCAACACTGTGTTTAAAAATCTCCTTTTGTTATGCCCATCAATGATAGACTGGACAAAGAAAACGTGGCACATATACCCCATAGAATACTATGTAGCCATAAAAAACAATGAGTTCATGTATTTTTAGAGACATGGATGAATCTAGAAACCATCATTCTCAGCAAACTGACACAAGAACAGAAAACCAAACACCGCATGTTTTCACTCATAGGCGGGTGATGAACAATGAGAACCCTTGGGCACAGGGAAGGAAACAACACTCACTGGGCTGGGTGAGGGGTGGAGGGGAGTGGAGGGGAGGGACAGCAGGGATTGGGGAAGATGGGGAGGGATAACATCAGGAGAAACGCCTGATGTAGGCAACTGGTGGGGGTAGAATGGAGACAGCAGACCACCATGGCATTTATGTACCTATGTAACAATCCTGCAGGATGCAGGATGTGCACATGTACCCTAGAGCCCAAAGTACAATAAAAAAAAAAAAAAGAAAAAATCTCCTTTGTTATATCACCCATTTCATTAGGTATAGATTTTCTGCTCCCCACATTACTGCAATACATGTCAAGGCACCGTTTTCCTCCAGATTCCAATAACATTTTTCTCATTTCCATTTAAGCTCTCTGAGACAACTTTCACAAAGTCCATCAGGTTTTTGTAACAGTCTGGTCCACCATCTTTGACTTTCACTAATACTCCCCTCAAACTCTTCCCAGCTTCAGCCCTCTGTCTGGATTCCAAGCCATTCCCCCATTTTAGGTTATAGTTACTGCAGCAACTTAGTCTTAGTACCAACATGTGTATTAGTTATCTGTTGCTAAATTAATACATACAAATGTTATGTCATATATGGCTCAGCTCTATTAAATGAGAGAGAACACTACACTAGGATGTGAACACCAGGAGGCAGGGATCACCAAATCAACCTTGAAGGCTGGCTATCCCAGTGCCTATGCTGAACCAATTATTAAATACATACTGCTCTGAGATCTAGGCTCAGTGGGGCTTTTCATTCACCTAACACTTCAGAGGCTCCACATCTTCCCTCTTTCAGCCTCACCTCTCTGCAAATAGCCAAGAGGCTAATTTATGGTGTTTAGGGGATGTGCACACTCAGAGCCCATTCCCCCTTCCCCTAAACATGCTCCAGGTGCCTGGGGCCCTGAATTTGCTGCCCAAGTGTTCCCAAGCCCCAAACCACAAGCTCCAGGCAGGCTATAGACTTCTATTTACTGTTTCTGTGCTTCTGAAGGTTGAGTGCACTGCATTTACAGTGATGGTTGCAAATAAGGATGCTGCATAGAACATTTCCAGGCTCTTATAGGTGATATATATGATTATATTTTCTTATAATTTTCATGGAAAATAGTTTATTTGGTTTGATACCCTTATCCAGATAAATTGATGGTAGCTATTACACCTCCTGCTCCTTTACTTTTTCCTATAGTGAACCAATGTAAGGTTGGAATTTTCCTATTAATATTTTCTTTGCAAAAGTTTGCAATAAAACTGTTTCTTAATGAAGAGATAAAGAATCTCCAGATGCCAAGAAGCACATTTTGGTGAGTTTCCAGGTTCTTTGTAGCTTCCTTGGTCTCTGCTCTATGAAGAAACAAAATTACAAAAATAAAAACCCTTCTATAGCTTATCTCAGTTTGTACATAGCAGTGGAGAACAATCAAATAGGACATTGACAGTTCAGACCTGAACATTGTCAGAGAAGCAAAGCATCCTCAGGAAGGATTGTGCGCCTGATCCAGCTGATGGCAGATAGCCTCTGGGTGGCTATTTGCATGAGGAAGAAGTAGTCTTGAGTATGAGAATTTGTGCCGAGAATTTGTGCCTAGAATTTGGGGAGACAGCAAGACATGGGAAAGAAGATGGATGCAGTTGAACGTGGGTAGAAGGGCAGAATGGTTGGTGGTTATACTTTAGCCTTGCCTCGTGACTAGGTATATTGCTCCAAGCCCACAGAAAAAGGGGCTATGAGATCAAGCTGAAGAGGCCATTTCTGAACCAAGGGGCAGAACTGTTTCTGTGCTTAGGTAACAAAGTGTGACAGGAAGAAAGGAAGAGGAAGGAGCAAGAGACCAAATATTTAAACTAGACAATCTGTAACTTTTGTAATATTTGCAGGGTTCTGGGCAAGAGTTCATTTGGAGGCCTACGTACCATGTATAAAAATATCTGAAAGGTTTAAATCAACTAATAGACTGTTAAAGATATCTTTCCTACCATGACAGATAAACCTTCTTATTAATTTGAAAGGCAGGATTAAATTTAGAATACTTGGTGTATTTTAAAGATCTGTGTTCTTATTTAGTGTACTGAAGAAATTTAGAAACATAGAGCTTTTAGTAACAGGTATATATCAGGAATGGTTGGGTGAGGTTCTAGATTATGCATCTAGGTATCTGGAACCTCCAGGAATGCCCTCAGTTGGGCCTGGTGCATTGGCTGTTCATTGTGGCATAAAAATTTACCACACAAAGAAGGTGTGTGTGTGTGTGTGTGTGTGTAAAATCTCATAATAACAAGAGTGGCATCCTTTGCCATATATTTTCTATTTCTATTTCTATTGCCATATATTTCCATATATTTTCTACTTACTTTTAGATTGGAGTCACAGGCTCGGCCCAATACAAGGGGAGGGAATTATTCAAGACTGAATGCTGGAAGGTTGGGATTATCGGGGATCACTTTAGGGTCTGTCCTTGATACTTGAACTCATCGAAGTTCTGTTCCAATGAATAACTAGAGCAGACCCACACCCTCAGGTCCCTGTACTACATCCCAGGTCCCAGAACCCCCTTATGCCTCAGCACTTCTCTGCATACTCTGAGCTCCATTCCTCACCTCAAGGGGCTTCAATACGCATATATATATATATATATATATATATATATATATGTGTGTGTGTGTGTGTGTGTGTGTATGCATGTATATATATATGGATACTGAAGCCCACTTGTCCCCTGTTCCTTGCATGCATATAGCCACCACCTCTTGGTCACCTCTCAGTGCTGAGAGAATACACTGACAGTACACTTAACCCTCAGAAGCACAGACTCAGTGAACAGGATCCTGCAGGGCTCTTGGAGTTTGGGGCCACTTGGGCAGCAAATTCAGGGTTCCAGATACCCAAAGCATGTTTAGGGGTGGAAGGCACAGGTTCTGAGTGCATAGATTCCGGTGACCTCAAACACTGAACTCTTGGCTGCTTGCTGAAAGATGAGGCTGGAAAAAGGCAGGTATGGAGCCTCTATAGTGTGGGGACCATGAAAAGCCCTGTCTAGACAGGACTAGTGAAGTTCTGTGAGGTTGAGTTTATAGTTTATAAAAGAACACAGGCTTTTACTGTGGAAAGATTTATTTATATCTCTAAATGGTCTTACAAGAAAAAAATGTTTAAACACCTTCAAAACTATCACCATAAATCAACTATAAGTGCATATGTATGTAGTAAAAGTAATGCATGAATATGATGTATACATATGTAGGGTGCAGAAAGTCATGTATGAGAACAATAAACACTTTTTGTTTAGGATAGTAGCTGTGGCTTGTGAAGAGAGAAGAAGGAAAATTTAATTGGAGAGGGGTATGTGGAGGTGCTGCAAGTGTTACTGTAATGTGATATTGCTTTAGTTGAGTGGTGGGTACATAGATATAGTATTCTATGTTTTGTTGTCTAGGTTGGCAATTATTTCCTAATGAAAAAATAAACATTAAGAGAGGAAAGGGAGAAAATTGAACAAATAACTGGAATCTGTTTATGGAAAAAAGTGAAGTCCTAGGTGACCAGAGTACACAATTAGAAAGGGAAAAGGCAGGCCTCATTCTGCTTTTACATAAGTTTGCTTCAGTGCTCTGTAGATAGCCTTAATACCTGATCTCATATTTTTTGGGAACACATCTGTTTTGTATTTTTTTATAAGATGGTCAATCAGGTGCAGCCATAAAAGGAGACAGAGGAGAGACTCAGGAAAAAAACAAAGTTTACTATACTATTATACTCACAGGTCCTGGAGACAAGAGGCATGCCATGCCACTCAGGGCCACATGGAAAATATACTAGGATGGTCAGGAGCCAGAAGACCGAAAAAAGAAACCCTTAGGCCAAAGCTTTTTTTTTTTTTTTTGGAGGTCTCTAAATATAGGGGTGGTCTCTAGTTGCCTGGTGTCTAGTCCTGGGACGATTAAGGCAAAGGAATCTTGCCTCCTGGGGTGAGAGGGCCAGACAGAGAAAGTATGGCTGTGGATTGGCTAGTTTGCATACAAAAGACGTGCTCTGGTTGAACCCTTTGTTATCTTGGAGAATCAGATAACCCAGGGAGGCGTAGTCTCTCCCCCCTCCCCCGCCCCCCCCGCCTCCCCGCCCCGCCAATGTTTTGCTCTTTTTTAGATGCCAAAACATCATAATTTTTTAATTGGAATTTTTAAATTGGAAATGTTTACAGTACAATTGGTCCTCTGATGTTTTGGCATCATATTAAAGAAACTTTGAGGTGACGATAGTGGAGACATTTAGAGAATAATGCATAAATGTATCCAAACAGCATAGAAAACATTTTATTATGACAATAGCAAGGAAGGAACACAAGTAGAAATACAAGGAGTCTCTGCAGGCTGCTCCATAACTAAGTTTTCAATTTATATGGCATTAGCCAAGTAAAGTAGATCCAAAATTTTGAGGTCTCTAACAATATTATAATAGAGTTGTGGTGTGTTAGAAATATGCTCATGTCAAGATACCAGGTTATGTTGTTGGAGGGTATGAAATGGTAAGTCAGTAAAGTATGTGTAAATATTAGTGATATTTGTTTGTAGCCCAGGGGAAGAAGTCTTTTTTTTGGAGACACAGGCAGGAGGTCATCCTGCAAACCTGGATGGGGTTTAGTAGTAGCAGGTAGTGAGGAGTCAGTGGTCTTCTCCCTAGGGGGATCATGAGGTTGACCAATAAGAAGCAAGTGCCTCCTGAGGAAAGCAATAATCTCCATTAATGTTTAGAGGAGTATAAGAAGTACTAACTTCCACCATATTTCTCTTTAGGCACAGGAATTGTGGGGAAAGAGAATTTGGTTTTTTTTTTTTTCTTTGTTTTTGTTCTTTTTTGAGACAGGGCCTCATTCTGTTGACCAGGCTGGAGTGAAGTGGCACAATCATGACTAGGCTCAAGCAATCCTTCCATCTCACCCTCCCACCAAAGTGCTGAGATTACAGGCATGAGCCACCACACCTGGCTTGATTTCTTCTCTTACTCAGTACTAACTTCACGATTGAGGTTACATATAACACGAAACAGATTAACAAAAGAAAAGCGTACAAATTTAATTAATGTAAGTTTTACATGGCATGGGAGCCTTCATAAATGAAAACCCAAAGAAACAGGGAAACCTGTGTATTTTTATGCTTAGACTTGATGAAGAGTGGACAGTGATGCAAACATATGATAGGACAAAGAGAGCATGTAATGATAATAACTGGAGGGAACTTAGCAAGGCCTTTGGTTCAAATTATTGGTGTCTCTGTGTATTTAAGGATAAGGATGTTCCTTTCCTCTGGGTATTGGAAGGTGATATGGTTTGGCTCTGTGTCCCCACCCAAATCTCATCTCAAATTGTAATCCCCATGTGTTGAGGGAGGGACATGATTGGATCATGGGGGCGGTTTCCCTCATGCTGTTCTCCTGATAGTGAGTGAGATCTCACAAGATCTGATGGTTTTATGTGTTTTGAATTTCCTCCTTCATTCTTCTCTCTCTCTTGCCACTGTGTGAAGAAGGCCCTTGCTTCTCCTTCACCTTCTGCTATGATTGTGTTTCCTGAAGCCTCCACAGCCATGTGGAACTGTGAGTCAATTAAATTTCTTTCCTTTATAAATTGCCTAGTCTCAGGGAAGTTCCTTTTTATAAATTGCCCAGTATCAGGGAAATTCATTCTTTCTTTCTTTTTCTTTTTTTTTTTTTTTTTTTGACAGAGTCTTGCTCTGTCACCCAGGCTGGAGTGCAGTGGTATGATCTCGGCTCACTGGAACCTCCACCTCCTGGGTTCAAGGGATTCTCCTGCCTCAGCCACCTGAATAGCTGAGATTACAGGTGCATGCCACCACGCCTGTGTATATATATATACACACACACACACGTATGTGTGTATATATATACACACACACACACGTATGTGTGTATATATATACACACACACACATACATGTATGTAGTTTTTTTTTTTTTTTTTGGTAGGAATGGGCTTTTGCCATATTCACCAAGCTGGTCTAGATCTCTTGACCTTAAGTGATCCTCCTGCCTTGGCCTCCCAAAGTTCTGGGATTACAGACATGAGACACCACACCTAGCCTAGGAAGTTCTTTATAGCAGTGAAAATGGACTAATACAGGAGGGTACTTCTGGAATAAAAGTTGTATGACCTGCTTCAGGGGAAAAGTGCAAGTGGAATGTGAGAGTGACCTTCCTGCCTTTGCTATTTCTCAAATGCTAGGTGCCATATTTTGGGGTAGCATGTCTTGATCCCCAGCAGAGTGTAGGTGTGTACATTTGCAGAGCAAGGAGTATATCAAGATCATAGGCTAAACAGACCGGGAGCTCAGAAACATAATAAAATCCTTAACATCAAATGAAGAAAAGCAAACATGTAGGGCCTTAGGTAAGGCTGTCCATGGGTGTCACTGAGCAAAGAGTTCGCTGTCTAAGGTGAAGTCATTTCCAATATCCGGGGCGGAGTGTTGAAGTTATCTCCCACAGTGAGGTCTTGGGCCAGGGTGATATCTTCTGAGATGTAGAACTAGGGTGTTCTTTGTGAGTTAGTACACACTCGAGTTGATGTGGGCCTCAGTATCTGCCATGTTTGATTGAAACAATCTCTTACTTGAACGGTTTGGGCTCCCAGATTGTAAACAAGTGAAAGCACCCAAACCAACAGTAAGGTCAGTACTTGGCAGAATGTGGTGGCTCACGCCTGTAATTCCAGCACTTTGGGAGGCCAAGATGGGTGGATTGCTTGAGCCCAGGAGTTCAAGATCAGCCTGAGCAACATGGAGAAACACTGTCTCTACTAAAAATAGAAAAATTAGTTGGGCATAGTGGTGCAAGCCTGTAGTCTCAGCTACTCAGGAGCCTGAGGGGGGAGGATCACCCGAGACAAGGATGTGGAGGTTGCAGTGAGCCGAGATCATGTCACTGCACTCCAGCCTGGGTGACAGAGCAAGACCCTGTCCCAAAAAAAAAAAAGAAGATCAATACTCAACAGAATGATGTGCAGCTTCACCTGACAGGGATTTTTTAATTTTTGTGTTTTTTGTGGAATTTTAGGTTCAAATTTTGCTATATTAGATGAGCAGCTGCCTGGTTTGTGGAACAATCTATGGTTAATGAGTCCCCGGAGAGTTTGCCCCTCAAATATGGCCTGCAGTTTTTAGGGGATGGTGGTAAGAATAGAAATGTATAAAAAATAGATTAAGGCCTGGGACAAGATGGAGAACTTTAGGAATTTATTTGTTGGACTGAAATATTAAAACCGTCATTTTAGGAAAACATTAGGTCTCAGTTAAACTGGTTATGAGGGGTCTATCACCAGCATGGAAGTTCTATTTAAAATATATTTCAAAAACCAGCAGTGTGTATTCTAAGAAGTGAATATATGTGTGTGTCTTGGATAAAACCAGTAATGTCTATAACTCTCAAGAGACTGCAAACCAAAAGATATCTGAGAGTCTCCATTTCTAGAAGAGCCCAGTAG
Source organism: Cacajao melanocephalus (assembly GCA_963573385.1). Classification (NCBI taxonomy): domain Eukaryota; kingdom Metazoa; phylum Chordata; class Mammalia; order Primates; family Pitheciidae; genus Cacajao; species Cacajao melanocephalus. The sequence continues at coordinate 72,887 of CAUYLG010065282.1, read as the reverse complement.
GTAGCCAGTCATTTGTTGTTTTAATGATGTATTGCATGAGGCTGAGGGAAGCAATTTCTTGCATCAGAAGCCCTTTGGCAACTAATGGCTATCATAAGTGGTCCAGAGACTCCAGGAGGCATGAGAAAAGGATGCCACACTCTCTACAGTGAAGGAGTTTTTCAGTGCCCTAACAGGAGTGTTTGTTAACTTTCATTTGAAAGTAAAATTTGTAAATGTGGAATATGTTGTTACCAAAACCCAGAGAGTACTAAAAGACGTTGGACTTATATGTTTTTAATGACGACATCAAATACATCTCCTTGGAAGAGGATGCCATTAATGTGATGTCATACATGTGTTCCTGGAGAAACAGAGATGCAGATAAGATCTTACCTGCAAAGACTGCTTGTAAGCAAAGCTGTTGTGGTACCCATGGGTAGTTTATAATGGTGTCTTATGTCCCTTTAGAGGAAGAGGTAAACTGTAGTTGAGAGGATGTTAAAATAGGCACTGACTATACCATGTGAGACAACTACGTAAGAGTAAAATATTTACTGATTGTTGACTAAATAGAGGAGTGGATACTGGGTATGGGGGGCCCTGATGGATGGGAACACAGAATTAAGGTTGTAGGAATCTACCATAAGGCATCCTTTACTTTTTCCCGATGTAGGAACGAGCAAAATTGGGCTGTCAAATAGAGAAGCAGTGGGGACAACCATTCCATTATTAATTGGTTTTATATAATAAATTTTAATCCTTGAAGGCATTGTTTTGGTTACATTGGGCCATACTATTTTAACTATGAGTTCATGGGATCCCATTTCATCAAGTCAATTTATAAATGTTATTAAAGTGAATTAAAGTTAAGACCAGGCCTGAAGAATCGCTGAGCAGATGAAGTGACTTTAAACTTTCTTGATTTGCAAACATAAACAAAACTTAACTTGAGCTGTTTCTTGTGCCTATATTAAAAATAAAATAGAACTTATGGTCAACCAATCAGAAAAAGCTAACAAACGTATGTAACTAGAGATATAGCAGCTAAAAAACTTATACAACTAGAGATATATATGCTGACAAAAGAGTCAAACTTTGTAAAATACTTTAAGATATTTATTCTGAGCCAAATATGAGTGGCCAATGACCTATGACACAGCCCTCAGGAGATCTTGAGAACATATGCCCAAGTTGGTCAGGCCACAATTTGATTTTATGCATTTCAGGGAGACAAAAGGCATCAGTCAATATATATATATGATGCACATTGGTTCAGTCTGGAAAGGTGAGACAACTGGAAGCAGAGGCTTCCAGGTCATAGGCAGATTCAAAGTTTTTCTGATTGATAATTGGTTAAAATAGTTAAGTTATTATCTAAAGACTTGGAATCAATAGAAAGAAATGTCTGCATTAGGATAAGGGGTTGTGGAGACCAACACTTTATCATTCAAATGAAGCTTCAGGTAATAAGCTTCAGAGAGAATAGATAGTAAATCTTTCTTATCAGACTTGAAGAGTCTGTTCTATCAGTAACTCAAAAAGGGAGGGGTAATAATGAGGTATGTCTGGCTCCCCCTTCCCTTCATGGTCTGAACTAATTTTTCGGGTTAACTTTGGAGTGCCCTTGCTGAGAGGAGGTGTCCATTCAGATGATTGAGAGGCTTAATTTTTATTGCTGGTTTATATTCTCTCCTCCGGTCAAGATTTGCCAGAGGCAACATCAGTGGCCACCTAACTTTTACTTTTTCCCATAGCATTACCAAGGCAGCATGGCTGCCTGCCCTGGGTCCATCCTGTCTCTTAGTGGGAAACCTTATGGCCAAGGGGCTGAGAGTCAAAAGACTTATAGCCAATTAAGTGTTTCAGGACAAACGGGAATGTACGTGAACGGACATTCACTACTCCTTAAAAATTTTAAAGTAATTTAAAAGCCAACAAACAAAAAGCCAAAGGTGAGGCTACAAATTGACTTTATCTATCTTTAACTTATATGTGTTGAGCTACTATAATCTTGTTTTTAGTTATAGGCTTACAGCAATTGAATATACCAAACATAAGCATTGCTAAAACCTTTTAAGCTAAGGAATTTACAGACTTTTGATGTGCTGCAATGCTTTTTCTGGTCTTTCAGTAATTTGTCCTAATATGGCTGATACTATTTTAAAAAATATATTCATATCCATAAATCTCATAACTAGCAGTATTATACCAAGATGGCTTTTGTCACAAGGTGTCTTTGTATCCTCTCGGTAATAATTTCTTTTAACTCTACAAGAACCAACAAATTCTTTATGATGGTGACAAATGAAAAGATGCCACGGAATATCTCAGAAGGCAAAGTCTCTTGTTTTACCAGATGTTTAAGCATCTATGTACACATGGTTCTTTTTGATGGTGGGAGCTAATTCTATCCCTCAAAACCAGCCCTTTTAATCTCATGTGCCCACCTCTTCTGTGATAGTCCCAGGGCTGAGAAGGAGTATGCCTATGTTGTTTTAGCAGCAGGGCATTTGCAGTGAAAAGCAGAGCAGCTCCAGTGGGATTTCAAAGAGGGAGATTCACAGGATTTGTCAAATCATCTCTAGTCTTTGGAATACCCTATTTATGGTTTTCTCAGAAGAAGTAAAACAATAAGCAATAAATAATATTAATAATTTGACACTTAAAAGAGAATGTGTGTGGCAGAACAGGAAAATAAATCTACTCTATTAGGGTGCCAACAAAAAACATGAAGTAAATTACAATCTGGTACTCTTCAGAGGATTATTGTAGCCAAGAAATAATTCATGATTCAATCTGCACTCAAAAACAAAAGTCAGGGCTGAAATCTAGTAATAAGTGTTACAGTTCTCCTTTGAAATAATTTCTCTCTAGCCCTCCTCTTATACTTAAGAGAAATTATATTAAGACCAATTCCTGTACAAAATAAGTTTTAGGCTTATTATACTTGGCTTGATTATTTGCAAAAAGTGCAGCAAGAATTGAGTGGCCATATAGCCTCTTTTTAAGTTGGCTTTTCTGGAATTTTGCATTAAAAATATTATTTTAGTCAAAGCATTGGTAAAATAACCAGTATCTCCAATTGTCCTGTTTAAATAGGAAAGACTCTTACTAAACTTATGCAAGTAATTATATTGTTATACAATCACAGTTTCCAAATTTTGGAGGAAGAGCTCAGATTGAGAGAAAGGTAAATTTGCCCAAAACAACATATTTTACCCAATTGTTCTAAACTATAAATAACAAAAAGAAAAATATTTCCTTGATTCTTCTTTAACCAGAGTAGCAGTCTTCCAAATAATATGTCATTTGTTCACCGTGGAACTCTCATTCACAAGCCGATCAACTCTTGTCGGATGAGAGTTGTTTATTAGGCGCTATAGAATCTAGCAGCTCTTCAAATAGTTAGAGTCATTCCTAAGGAAAAAGAAGATCTCTGCTCAAGAGTATCTCCTCCTCACATCCCCAGATAACAAGATCCTATATAAACCATTTTTATTTTATCGTTGAATTCTTTTGGGCACCATTATTTTCATTAGTATAGAGGTGGCTTCAGTTAATATTCTATAGCAAGGCAGTAAATGCCCCTCAAGTGAAAATTCTCTAGTCCAAACCCCAGGTACTGTCAGTAGGAAGTGCTCACAGGCTTTTGCCATAAGTCCCAAGAAATGCGCCACAAAGGGATATGAAGGAGAAAATTTGTCCCCACCAACACTCCAGCTTCTAGCCTATATTCTTTGGGCTTAGGAAAATCTTATGAGTTCTAATTTAGCGTGTCCAGTTGATGTTTCTCAAAGGGAAGATTTACATGCCTTCAGTTTTATTGTACTACATAGGGAAAACATACCCCAGTCAGATACAATACCCATTTTCATAAGACATTTATTTAGGTAAAGATGTTACAACTACCTTACATAACGGTAAGGTTTAAACATCTCAAATTTTATAATCCTATCTTTTAAAAAGATTGACAATGTGGCGATTCCTCAAGGACCTAGAAATAGAAATTCCATTTGACCCAGCAATCCCATTACTGGGTATATACCCATGGGATTATAAATCGTTCTGTTGTAAAGGCACATGCACGTATATGTTCATTGCAGTATTGTTTACAATGGCAAAGACCTGGAGCCAACCCAAATATTCCATCAATGATAGACTGGACAAAGAAAATGTGGCACATATACACCATGGAATACTATGCAGCCATCAAAAATGATGAGTTTGTGTCCTTTGTAGGGACATGGATGAATCTGGAAACCATGATTCTCAGCAAACTGACACAAGAACAGAAAATCAAACACCTCATGTTCTCACTCACAGGCGGGTGTTGAACAATGAGAACACAAGGGCACAGGGAGGGGAACATCACACACTGGGGTCTGTTGGGGGGTGGAGGGCTAAGGGAGGGACAGCAGGGGGTGGGGAGGTTGGAGAGGGATAACATTGGGAGAGATGCCTGATGTAGGTGACGGGGGGATGGAGCCAGCAAACCACCATGGCATATGTGTATATATGCAACAATCCTGCAAGATCTGCACATGTACCCCAGAACTTAAAGTACAATAAAAACAAAAAGGTCAATATTTCATAATTTCAACCTCTACATTCTGATATTCTGGTCCCAGGAACTTTCATTCTCTACTCCCAGACCATTTTACCTTTTCTGGTGGAAGAAAATTTGGGTTCCCATCAGGGAGTTGAGCCAAGGGACTCAGGCCCTTTTGTCAATGTTTATCTTAATTTGCCTCAACATTGAGCCAGGCAATGTCAGGTTTCTCATTATATTTGCCTTTTGATTTTTCTTAAATTTCTCCACTCTGGGGCAAATGCAGAAAACTGATGTAGGGCCCTTTAGTATTGGGGGACCAGCAGCGTTTCCCTTTGGTCCACCCAACTTATACTGTTGCAAAGACCTTTGTTTTAACCTAATCAATTTTAATTTTATTTATTTCATTTCTTAATAACCATCTAAAGATTTTGACCACTCTTCTAAGGTGAGTTTTTTGACTCCCTTTTGCTTTTCCATTTTTTTGTTGTTAATTACCCTAACGTTTTATTAAGCATCTATAAGACCCATGAGGGACAGCAAATTTGATAAGGCTTATCAAAGAGTTGTATGACTCTGCAGGGGTAATGCTGTCTGGGGTGCCCATGTAAAAGGGGCTCCTTTAACCCCAACATTTACCATGACCTCGGTAATAGGTATATTCAGGGGGATAATAACCCAGTCATCATAAAGCCAGTCCCACATGGCTTGCATATGAAGCACATCACTTGCTTCAGCTGGGGTGTACCACTTTGCATTTTATAGGGAGAATTCGACAGTCCTCTTCTCAGGGTATTCAGACTTTACAATGGCATTTATCCAGTCTGCTAGGTTGGTTGTTCTCTCAGGAGTAATGACCTGTGTGTCTGGATCACATGTATTCATCAGTGCATGTTTACTAGTCAGCTGTGGGCCCTACATCAACGCAAACATGCTCTATTATTCTGCAATACTTAAAAAAGATACTATTGTTAAAGTAGTTATTTTTACAATCTATTATAGTAAAGGTTTCTCAGAAAGCTGATAATACCAATCTACAAAATGGAATAATTTCTTTACATTATATGTCCTGGTTTTAATGGTTACTTGGTTTTGCCCTTCCCTTGCATTAACTATCTTCTTGGTAACCTCAGGTCTCAGAGATAACTTTTGTTGCCTTGGCTTAATTTTTCCTTTTATAGGTAGCTTTGATGCTAGTGGCCTGAGCTGAGACAGACCTACATCTGAGCTTGGTTCAGCATTAACGCCAAATCCAGCAATCTTATTTTCATTTTAGCTGTTAGTGATAATGATAGCCAAGAGATTTAATATTTTGCTTTTTTCTTATTCGTTTGCATTTCTTTATGCATCCAATGAACCAACTCCCTGGGAGTATAATTCATCTTTAAATTTCACTGGCAACGTTTGCCTTTAGTAACTGAATGCAGCTCAACTGCAGCTCTTTAATATGGGTGACCTCATGGCCACCCAGGAGTCAAAGCTTTCTCATTCCCCACCTTTTATTTTTCTCTTTATCCATTTAGTTTTATCTGTGTAATTTTTTCCTTTATTTTAAAGTAACTCTTTAATAACCTCTAAAGGAGAAAAAAATACATTCTCTTTAGCAAAAACCACATCTTTGTGTTTTTATAAACTTCACCTTAAACAATTTTTAGTCTCTTACTATTTTAACTCTTAGTAACCCAAATTTCCAGTGAAAAAACTGAGGTTACTTAATGTAACATAACATGACTTTAAGATTTTAAACTACTGAAGATAATTTTTAGATTAAATTTACCAAATGAATTTTACCAAATGTTACTGAAGTCCTGTGAACTAAATGGCATTAGAACTAGCTTTTATTTTTCTGATTCTTTAAGTCAATTGATTAGAGCTGTTTCATATAGTTTGGTAATCAAATATTACTTCCACATGACACATGTACACATATAGACAGACAAAGGCAGATCCAAAAGATTTTTTCACTTGCTTGTATTCAAAAATTATCTCCCTTACTTTAAACTCCTAAATAATAATTTTTAAAAAGTTACAGATGTCAACAAAAGATGAAAGAGAGAGTTGCTATTTCGGGCCTTCTCAAAAGAAAGAAAGCTAAAGCAGCAGGGCATAGCAGAAGTTAAACTTCTGAGATATCAATCTGAAGAATTTCAAAAAGAAAGAGATTGTAGAATTTAAAAAATTTCTTGCATTGAATAATAATATTTTTCAATTAAATCTTGTTCTAATCAATTCTTTAGTTTTGTGTTAGTGTATTTTTAATATCAAAATCCAATTTCTAGAAAGACTATTGTAATTTTCTTATAACTATAGCCAACTTAATTACATAACATTTTTTCCTATACATTCGTTTTTTACTTACCTAATTACAACTTGCACAGACTACTCACCATATGCTTTGACTTTCTGGTTTGTCCTAAATATCCCCCTTTATTAAACAACTAGTGTATTTATTCTAGAACAGAAATTTACCATACTAGATTCTCTTGCAAACAAAGTAACTTCTGTTTTAACATTTCTTCTTAACATTTCAAAAATACCTCTTTACATCCATAGCTTTCTTTACATCTCTGTTAGTTTCTGGTTCCTTTTACCTCGTTTTGTACATAACCTTTGATTAGGCAGAAATTATTTACCTTTTAATATAAACATATTTAAAAATGTTTTCCTATCATTTTAAATTGAAAATTACCCAGATATTTAATAAATAGCTATTATTTAATCTAACTTTAGATTCCAAGTTATATGACAAGTTTGTTTACAAGTGTTTATTCCATTACATTTACTGGATTAGTGCATTTAATAGTTTATCTGTATTATTTATGAAAACTGTGATAGTCATCATTTAGAGTTATTTCCCTGTTAACAATTTTCATAACCTCTGAATTTCAGGTGTTTACCTAAGTAAGAAACTTAAGGCTAAGCATAGGGGTATTCTACCAACAACCCAGGATTTAGCTGCTTTCATTAAACCAACAATATTAAATGTCTTATCAAAAATGACACAAGCAAAGATCATTCTGTTTGGGGTTGAGTTTATAGTTTTATAGCTCTTATGGCAGATTTTGACACCTTATAATATTCTGCAAGGATAAGTACGAAACTGTTTGATCAATAAATGCAAACAAAAATGCTGACAATTTTTAAGATACCTCTAATATTTTTACCAATAATTTTAAAGCTGGTTTATTTATTTAAAAAATTACTTAAGTCATGTGAATTTGAAAAGCATTTCAGCTCATTATTTAATTTATGAGTACTCATTAAGCCCATTTGGTACCTTGTGGCCAAAACATATAACAAAATATGTATATGTACACATAAACACACACATACACACTCATAAAAACCAACAAAAATCCTATAGCTTTCACTTCAGAACTCTAGTCATGAGATATTAACACAAACTCACCAGTTTGCAAAAACAAAACGAAACAAAATGGTTGGATCCAATGAGTGTTTCTTATCTCAGTAGAAAAGCAAGGCAGGGAAGAAAATAGAGAAACAGAGAATTTAGGAACTCTACAGTTGCAGGTCAAACATTGGGCTCTGAATTATTCCTTAAAATAATTTGCCCATCAGTTTAAAATGTGCACAAAAAAGACCGTGATAAGTAACCAGCTGGAGTACTGGAAAAACTGGCATGGTCTCAAACTTTTCCATTTTACACAAACACAAGTAGAGGCACCATAAAACTAAAGGGGTACTCCAAAGGGGGTTGTTCTCCTTGTCTTTCCTCATTCTTAGATTATTTGTGTGAACCCAAAGTATCTGAGACAGGTCTCAATCAATATAAAAAGTTTTTTTTGCCAATGTTAAGGACATGTGCCCAGGAGGCAGGTCTGCACTTTTCTTTAAAGATGATTTTGAAGGCTTCAATATTTAAAGGGGATAAAGTGGATATTGGAGAGTGGAAGAAATTTTAAAAAGGTTTGGATAGATAAGAGAGGAACATTTCATCCTTTTGAGTCTTTGATCAGCCTTTCACTGAATACACAATTTACATGAGAGATAGGGGTAGAGGAATATTTACTTATGCCTTAGTCTGTTTCAGTGAATATGCATTTTTGCATAAACAATAGGGCAGAGGAAGCAATCAGATATGCACTTGTCTCAGGTGAGTGGAGTGATGACTTTGAGTTCTGTCCTTAGTCCTGTACCTGTGAAGATAAGCTATCAATTACACTTCCATGGTGAGATTCAACGGAACTGTTTTAGGGTAAACACCTTGAGGCCCACAAGGAATTCCCATGTGAGCAGATTGTGAGGGAGGTATGTAGCATCTTTTCATCTTTGTAGCTGTCTTATTCAGGAATAAAATGGGAGGCAGGTTTGCCTGAGGCAGTTCTCAGCTTGACTTTTCCCTTTGGCTCAGTGATTTAAGGGGTCCCAAAATTTATTTGCCTTTCATGTTTGTTTCCCACATATTTTTCTTAAAATAAGAGCATAGCATTTCACAGGTTTAAATAAAATATTGGTTGGCCTGATGTGATTTTTATGCATTACATACCTATATCAAAATATCTGATGTAAACCATAAATACATATACCTATTATGTACTCACAGAAGTTAAAGTCTTTTTTAAATAGCAGGTATATTATCGAAAATGAACAGCTTGAGTTCAAAAGATATTGACGCTTGATGATTTAATCATTCAGAATTCACTGTGTAATATCATGTGGAAATGTACAGCTCCTGCTCCCTCAGTAAACAAATTCAACATTGCCTTTACAAATAGCCCCTTGGTAGAGTTGGAACAGCAAATGGATGTTCTGACCCTGACTTGTCTGGCTGCTCCGGTTTGGTCCTTTTTTCAGTGACTTCCTTTATTGAATTAAAATCATATTTTCTTATCCTTTTCATCTCAAAGTAGCTAATAGTGGTTCACAATGTTTTCCAGTGACTTAAGATCTTATTATCCTGCCAGTTTGGCCGCTATTCTTAGGCCTATGGTAACACTAGAATCATTTTTTCATGATCATCACGGTCTGTTAGTTGGTTTTTACCTTTCAGTCATAGTGATCTTTATATTTCTAACTATATCTTAATGGTTTAAGAGCTTAATTTAGTTCTCCATCTTAAGAAATATATTAAATTGTGCTTTTTAAAAATACTACCATGATCACCTCAGTCTGAAAAAAGAGCCCATGTCCATCAGACTAATTATCATCCTCAAACCACAAAAGACTTGCATTTGAATAATGCTTTTTCAGGGAACAAAGGAACTGCTGTATCAGTGGCAAAGCCGTCTTGACCATCTGGAGGACAGTTATTCTCTCAGAGTAGTTTCTGTGGATTATTAGTGCTCTGTGACCTGAAAGAAGGGTTTAGTCACTGAATTGGAATATGGCAATTATGGTAATTTCTAGATATTTTCTTAGATATAATTTTCTTATTTATATAATTTTAATGAAATAAGTTGTCCCTTTCATTATGAAAGCTATACATTCTTATTATGCAGAATTTGAAAAAACAACAAAGGTGCAATGGCAAAACTAAAAGCTACTCTTTCTTTTACCAGAGGTACTACTGTTGTGATAACCACCATTAATATATTTGTGCTTTCCCTTACAGTAGTTTTTCTATGCACATATTTAAGCATTTTAAAAACTGAGATCTTAGCAGGCGGTCGTGGCTCACAGCTGTAATCCTAGCACTTTGGTATGCTGAGATGGGTGGATCGTCTGAGGTCAGGAGTTCAAGACCAGCCTAGCTAACATAGTGAAACCCTATCTCTACTAAAAATAAAGAAATAAAAAAAAATCAGCTGAGCATGGTGGTGGGTGCCTATAATCCCAGCTACTGGGGAGGCTGAGGCAAGAGAATTCCTTGAACCTGGGGGGTGGAGGTTGCAGTGAGCCCAGATCACCCCATTGCATTCCAGCCTTGGCGACAAGAGTGAAACTCTGTCTCAGACAAACAAACAAACAACAACAACAACAACAACAAAACCCAAAACAAACAAACAAAAAACCAGATTTTACTGCATGTTTTACAATATATCCTACTCCCTTTATATGGTAAATGGCCATAATTAGTTGTCTGGGGCTAGAAGTAAGGGAAGTTAATTGACTGCAAAAAGCACCAAGGAACTTTTGTAATGTCAGTGTTTTATGTCCAGATTCTGATGGTGTCAAAATTCATTGAATCGTTTACTAACAATAAGTTTATTTGATTTCCTATAAATTATACCTCAATAAAATTGACAAAAAATAATGAAAATTGGCTTGGCTATAAAAAATTAGAAAAAGGCCAAAACACCACTGCAAGACTTATTTGGAAAACCGATGTCTCGTGATCACCACAAAAGTTCAGGATTACTTAACACACTTTATTAGATTGATGAATTTGGCAAATGAGGTAATTTAGAAAATTTAGAGACAATAGATTTTGGAGAAGGGAAAATTTTAAGTACAGAAGAAGTGTAGAATTGTACATGTATGCATACATGTGTATGCACGTGTGTGTTCTTGGAGTAGGGTAGGGGTACAATTGACGACGTTGTCAGCAAAAGGAGGTTTAAGTGACTATACTGCAAGCTAAGGGAAAGAAACATAATAGCTATAAAAGATGAATAATATTTGAGACTTCTAGATAAGGAATGGCAAAATATATTTATATTAGAAATACTATGCACAGGAAAACACATTCTAATATTCTTGAAAGCAAAACAACTATGCTCGATCCCTGCAACAGGGTACATTTTCTATGTAATTCAGGAAAGCAAAAATACGATTCATGTCAGAAACTGAAAAGTACAAACATGATTATCTGTCATCAAAACCACCAGTGTATAAATATGCTATTAAGTGGGGCAATCCACAAATGTCTGTTTGACAAGTCTCTTTTCTACTAAGAAGTTTAAGATAAGATCCTCAAATAATCTTCAGTGAAAAATATAACCATTGAGTGGAGAGAAGAAAAGAATCCTGCCACCTGTGACTAGACAAATATAATGTAATGACGAGAAAACAAATATTATGACGATTCTTCTCCCCACAAAGAGAGAATATCTTTGGATTATTTAAATAAAATCATTGGACATTAATATACATAATAATTTATACATAGGATGGCATTGTAAATTCTATGTCATGAAATTTATGGGGAAAAATACATCTCTCTTTCAAAATTAGTATCCATCTATTAACTCTTCTGTAACTTTCTTTGACGTGTAAATTGTGCATTTTTATTTTTTATTATTTTATTATTTTTTCTTGACTCTCTTCTTTTTTTGTTCAGTCTCTATTATCCTTAGTAACCCAGAATGGAAACCTGTCTTATATCATCCCATATATTTCTCAAAGTTCATATAATCATATACAAGCTTATCTTTGTATGATCGTATAAGGAGATACTTTTATCACTATATTATACAAATTGATAATATATATCTTATTTTGTTCACTTAACAAAGTCTCAATTCACCACTTAGTACATCTGTAATTCATTTTTTTTGTTGATGGTCTCATGATAATCCACAATGTGCATGACCCATAATTTTGTTAACCATTTTCTTATTTCTGGGGATTTACTTTGCTTCCTAAGAATACTCATAAATGCATCATTATAAACTGGGCATTTCTGTCTGTGGATAATCACTAGGAGTAGCACTGATGAGTCAAAAAGTACATAATTATTAAACATTGTAGAAGAGATGAATTTTTTTTCAAAAGACTACAATAATCCACAGTTTAGCAATAGTATCTGAGAACACTCTTAACCCTCTAGCCCCACAATCAATATACTATTGTGGTTGCTAAATTTTTTATAACCTGATAAAAGTAAGTAATTTTTTATTGTTATTTTATTTGCATTTTCCTGATTCATGAGATTCAAAATCATTTCGTTCATTTGGGGCAATTTGAATTTTCTATTTTGTAAACTGCCTATTCATTTCTTTGCCCATTTTCTGCTGAATTCATTGTCTTCCTTTTAATGTGTAAGAATTCTTTACATTATAAATAAAAACTTCTCTTTCTCGACTTTGTGTTGCAATTGTTTTGTTTTGCTAGTCTATAGTCTATTGACTTTCATTGTTATTTTCCATAACATTGACAAAAATTGTATAACAAATAGGTTTTTTTCTTTCATAGCTTCTAAATTTATAATCTTAAGAAAAATATCTTCACCTCTAAAACATACCCATAGTCTCCTAAAGATTCTTGTAGAGTTTTTATCTCATATGTTAGCAGTTAAGTCTCACTGCCTCTGGAATTTGCTTTTGCATTTGATATAAGATAGGAATACATTTTTATTTTCTTCCTGATGGAGAGCTAGTTGTACCAGAACCATCTGATGAATAATCCATCATCATCTCACCAATTTGAAATCCTTCTCTTGACATAGATACATTTTTCATTTATATAAGGATCTATTTCTACTTGTTTATTTCTACATCAATAGCACCAATATTCACCAAACGCTCCTCTTTTCCTTTCTCCAAAATTCCCTGGAGGGCTCTGGTTTCCCTACAGCCCTCTCAAGTGTTATCTAATTTCTCCACCACACTTTTATTCTACTATGCCCAGTACCCTACAGAGGCAGGGTATATATTCTCTCTCCTTCTTATCGCTACATCCACACCATGTTTCTCCTTTGTGCCCGGTACCACCATCCAGCTTTGAAATTTTTGTTACCAGACTGTTCAACCCATTACCCAGCCCTTGCAGGGTCATCTACTAACTTGGATCACTCTCCTTCATTCTTTGAGACATTTATCTTCAGGATCACTGTCACTATTTCTAACCAATTACAATTTTGCCCCACCCACCATCCCATATCCACTCCCTCAAACTTGTTTTCTTAAGATTACCAATAATTTCCAGAAATCTAAATTCAATCATCAATTTTACTATTCAATAATCATTTTACTATTCCTAGTGGTAGCAGCTGACCAGTTCATCATTTTCCTTATTGTTAAACAATTTATTGTTCATTTGGCTTCCAGAACATCACCTCTAAATGGTAGGCAATCCATTTAAAGCTCTCTCTCTAGACTTGGTCTCTATGCACATTGACTCCCTTGGCCATTTCATCCTTTCATAGGTTTAAATACCAGTTACATGGGGACAACTCCCAAATGGAATCTCCAGCCCTTCCGGCCTGACTCAAGATACCTATATTAAACTGCCTTCTCATCCTTACTTGTGTGTCTGGCAGACGTCTAAAATGTATCATTTCTCTATCAGTAAGGGTTCGGGGAAGGAAATTGAAACCATAACAGCTATTGTAAGCAAGCAGGGCTCCAATACAGGGAATAAAATGCTAATTAAGTCATTGGAATGCTAGAGGATGTAGGCATCCTGGCCTCCTTGTTTCTCTTCAACACATCTTAAAACAATTGTACTGGATGTTCCCCATGCCTAAGTTGCTCTTCCCTAAGTATAAGCTTGGCTACCTCTTTCCTCACATCATTGTTTAAATAACACTTTCTCTGGCCACTCTATTTTAAATTGTAAACCTCGCCCCCTACATTACCCATCTCTTCTTTGTTTCTCTCCATAGCACTTATAACATTATATCTCTGTATTTAACTATTTTGCTTACTTTCTATTCCTCCACTGTAAACAATATTTCTGTCTGTTTTTTCCACCAATTTATCTCCAGTACCAGGAACAGATTTAGTTTATACCAGGCAATCAATAAATACTGGTTAGAGAGACGAAAGAATAAATTTCATTACAATAGTTTCCTATTATGTTCTGATAGCTAGCAAGACCTAGCCTTATGATTTTTCTTTGACACACAAGTATCTTCCAGCTTTTGAAACACAAAATTTTACTCCCTTTAAAGAATTAATTTTGAAAGAAAGCCTTAGAGTAAGAGAAAGACATTATAACTCCCTAGCTAGAATGGAAGTTCCTAGCCTAGAGGAAAAGAGAATCAGAAGGGGAGTCAAGTGACTGCGTGATATTGGGGCCCAAAGAGAAGTCTAACCAGGAGTAGGTAAATCACCCTAGACAGCCTAGATAGGTTTGTGAGATATGAAAGCCAGAGAGAATCCTGCCCTGTTGCTAAGGGACAGATCAGGGAAGTGGCAAATTACAGAGTATAATTGTGCTCTCATTGTTCAATACCCATTTATGAATGAGAACAGGTGGTGTTTGATTTTCTGTTCTTGTGTCAGTTTGCTGAGAATGATGGTTTCCAGCTTCATCCTTGTCCCTGCAAAGGACATGAACTCATCCTTTTTTATGGCTGCATAGTATTCCATAGTATATATGTGTCACATTTTCTTTATCAAGTCTATCATTGATGGGCACTTGGGTTGGTTCCAGGTCTTTGCTATTGTGAACAGTGCCACAGTAAACACGTGTGCATGTGTCTTTATAATAGAATCATTTATAATCCTTTGGGTATATACCTAGTAATGGGATTGCTGGGTCAAATGGTATTTCCATTTCTAGATCCTCGAGGAATCAGCCACACTGTCTTCCACAACGGTTGAACTAATTTACACTCCCACCAACAGTGTAAAAGCATTCCTATTTCTCCACATCCTCTCCAGCATATTGATTATTCTTATACATGTACATGGAATGTTTTTTCCATTTGTGTCTTCTCTGATTTTCCTTACGAAGTCTCATGGATTTTCCTTCTCCCATGTGTCATTTAGAGGCAGTATAGTGCTTTATATATGCCCCAACATGAGAAGAATGCAGAGGAAAAAGGGCCCTAAAGGGACCCATAGGTAAGGAATGACGGGTATTACCCTGGTGACCTACATGTCCATTTTACTGAAAATAGGATGGACTAATATGTGTCAGATCAAATATCAATGTGGACATATAAAATAGAAGTCTAAATGAATCTCCAACATCTTGATATATGTTACCTCCTTCAGATTTCAAGCACAGCTCCAAAGAAAGGAAGGGATCCTCAGAAGACCCACAATAATTGTTTGCTATCTTAGCAAATAAAATTTATAATAGAAATTCAGTTGTTTTACAGAATAAAATGAAACCTCTTACAAGCCTTGTTTGTGGACTGAAATTAATTCACATGTAGACTATCATTTTTTTTCTTTCCAAAGATATATTTCTATCCTGTAGGTTTTTAGATGCTGCTTAGATTGATGTAGTGGCATATCTTTGGCTCCTCAATTTTCTAATCCTTACCCATTTATGTGTCATTTTTCGTAATATCTCTACACGTTTTTGTAGCCCTTCTAGTATTTTCTTTTTTCAATTCATTCCCCTCACGTATCATTACATTATTCAGAAAAATTTACTCCGGGGTACAAGTCTTAGTTGAATCCAATCAACTGTTTAAAGTATGTGTGGCCTTGGTTGGGGTACTATAAAAAATCATAAAAAATAATGCAAATCTGCTATGTAAAGAAAAGCTGATGATCAGTAGCAGGCCTGTTTAAAGGGCATTTGGAGAATTGGTTATATATCACCAACTGCATGAAAAATCAGTGCAAAGAAGATTCCAAATATTGTCTACTATTTCTTTTTGTCAAGGACAGAACTCAAGGGCAAAAAAGTCAAGTCTGTCAAATCCAGGGAAAGTCATCAGTCACTTGCAATGGTAACTATTTTCCTATGTCTCATACTCCCAAGTTTCAATTATAAATCTCAAATGTTTATTTTTTTGCATATCTTTTAAACTTATCTAATTGCTAAGTTCCTCATTTCAGGCCACATATATTTTCAATACACATAATTATTTTAATACAGAATCAACTTCATGAATGCCCTTAGATAAATGAGGGCATAAACCGAGATGAGAAGACAATTGAAGTGTAAATTGAATAAAATATATGTAAAATGTTGAAGTTAACAGAAAACAGTAGGGAAGCATAAGAAGCACTGTGTCATGATAATAATGAAAAGTCACGCAAGATAACATAGAAATAAATAATTTTAACCATATAATCAGTGCATTTTTTAAAACAAAGGAAGGGAAAGTTAACGTTTCTGTATTATTAATATTAAGCTTACTTAAATGGTTTTGGAAAGAAAAGAAATAAAGAACAGATTGAATTCGTTTTTTAAAATGTTGTACTCACCTATATTCCTACCCACGTATAGAATTGTCTTCATTTTTATAAATTAAACAGTACAAGTAGAATTCTATATGTCTGACAGTAGCAAAAATTTCAAATATATCCTGATTCACACTCCCAATGGTCTCCTATTACAACTGTAATTAACAGATACTATGCATCTAGCCTGCGTAACCTGCAGATGTTAATGTTTTATACTAATGATGTCAGCAATTTTCCTGTCAATTTGTATTTTACTACTGCAGTTAAATGACCTAAATATCCTCAGTACTTCCACAAAAATTTTGCTCTGCATACTAACATGGAGTAGGCAAGAAAAGAGGTCTGCTTTCTTGTAATGGACTTGGCAAAAAAACTAAACAAGTTAATAACAGGAGCACGGGCCTGGAGCATCAACTGGATGATGTATTACCCCCAAGTACTGCAACATTCACATGAAGATTGAGACTTTTCTTAGTGGAAGCCTATGTCAAAAAGAAGTAATACTATATGTTTCTATTTTATGAACACATCAATATTTCTTTAAAACCAGTCACTTAGTATTCACACACAGCCTCTCCCCAACAAGCTCTAATTGTATTTTCTAAGGAACTTAGACAAATGCTTTTATTATGACATCTTTGCTAAGTTGCAGTAAATTTTGGACTTTTAACAGGGAAAAACTACCACACACCCTTATGGTACCGGGACTCCAATACCAGTTTGCTCACCGTCTTGGGAATAAGCACTGTTCTGCCTGTGTGGACACAAGCACAGAAACGTTTCTGGCAAGAAACGGCACTTTAATTGGTCAGACAACTAATTATTTTGAAAACAAGTGAAATGTAAGCATCTTATCTAACTAGGTTTTATGACATCCTATGATATTTTATACATTTTTTTATAGTTATTGGCAGACTATAGTCCAGAAGAAGTCAAGCTCCCTCAAGTCCTTCCAAAGAAATACAATCAGACACAAAAGCAGGGCGTCCATAATGATAATGAACTGGCCAGAGGCCATAATGCAGAGTCACCTTGCACTGAATAGCCAAGTGATGTTTGTAGATCTTAGCCCTATGACTTTACTGTGCCAATCAGAGTATATGTCATATTCCTATCCAATTAATAGTTATCTTAAATTCCCAACATCTAGTAAAAATGTGTCAAGGACATTTGAGAAAATTCCCTAATATAGTTTCACATTTTGGATGGCGCTTTTCTCCAAAGTTCAGTGTTCTCTTTTACCTCTCCGTAAGACATTGGTTTATGGCCCAATACAAGGAAGCATTCTGCTCAGCAAATAGCCCATGCTTCTCTGGACAAAAATGACAACCACCTTACAGAATCCTCCTCTGGTTATGGAAGCCCATGGTATCCAGTCTTGGTTTGCTTTAGTGGAACCTGTTGATTAGTTGTTGAAATAGCAAATTGTTTGAGCCAAAGAGTACTAAAAAAGCATGGAAGAAAAAATAGCTATCAAAATGGGGGAAATAACACAAAAGGGACACCAATTATATATTGAGTACTCAATTATAGTGCCTGGTATATGATAGGTAATGAGGAAATAGTGATTAGTAAAGAACCAAAACAGGAAAGATATGTGTTTCTTACTTCCAATGAGGAACTGTCCTCAAATCAGTGTCTGTAATGCAAAGTAAAGGAGTAAATCTTAACATTAGTCCTTCCACAAATATTTGTTGACTATATGACCTTGACAAAAGGGTGTCAAACTATGAGTCTGTTTCTTCATCTGTAAAATGGGATGAGTGGTCATGTATGCACTAATTCCTCTCCATTTATGTGTGTACAGATAAGTGGCAGCGTGTTTATACCTGCGTAGTAAACTATGTGATATACCATGCAACGTTTATTTCTTATTTTCAACATTTCTTTCTTTCAGAGTTGCTTTAAATCAACCCTTACTCAAGCCAGTTCTTTCTGGTTCATATATTTTATGGCAATACCTAGTGCTAAGAAATCCTGCTTTTTTATATCAAGAGGTTACGATGAGTAAGAAATATGCCAAGCTAAAATACTTTCTCACAGTTACTATCAGATGATAAGGTTAAATTGTAACTCATAGATTAATTGGATCTGGTGCGTCAATAAAATAACTCTTGAATTATAGAGTACCTTTTAGCAAGACAAAGGAAAAGTGTAAATCTATGCCAGCCTGGATTATTATCAGGTGTGTTAGGATCATACTCTAAGAAATTCATTATTTTCTAACAGCCTTGAAATATGGGTCTTTTAATCTCCTGTTAAGAAAGTAGTGTTGAGAGCTGTTGATTAGAACAGAACTCTTACCTATGGTTGCAAAAAAAAAAAAAAAAATTGCAAATATCTGCAAACTCAGAAAAATATCCTAAGAATTTCTTCAGATAGATTTTAGTCTGGAATTTTACAAATAGATTTTAGACATAACATGTTTAGTTTGAAATACTATAATAGTTTTAATAAAATGAAATAATGGTTAGTCATCCAAACTGAGAAAGTTGTTATTTTTTGAATTGAGATTTAACTGTTACATGTCATTTGAAAAATAAAAGCACTGTGTATAATCAACTCATATAAATATTGTTTCAATGCTAAAAATAATTTTCTGGCAAAATTCTACTATATTTAAGTTTTCAAATTTATTGACAGGTTGTTATTTTGAATCTTATCATGTTTGTTTTCAATCTCTACACTGTTCTTACACCATCCTTTAAACTAGCATTTTATTTTATTTTTGCCAACTCTTATTATTTTTTCCTTGAGAAATCTTGTCAGATGTTTGTTATTTTCAAACAAACAACTTTTGGGTTTGATGATTTACTGATCTAACCAAAACACTATTTAAAAAAATCAATTTCAGTAATTGGTATTTTTCCTTTCTTTCTATTTTCTTTAGTTTTACTTTCTTCTTTTTCTATTTTCACGCATTGAGTACAACACATTAATTCGCAACATTTTTTTATATATAACACATTTTGGCTAAAATTTTTCATTTATGGAGCAATTTAACTGCACCTTTATTTTCTTAAATGAGATGCTCTGCTCATCATTTAATCATCACTAAATCATAATTTTCATTTTTTTTATGGATAATGGGTTATTGAAAAGCATATTTATTATCAAACTTATGAGAAGGTGGTGATATTGGCTCTCTTTATTGCTGCTTCTTTTATTTAATTTTCCTATAATCACAAAATATGATCTTCATGATACAATATACTTCAGCAATTGTTTAGACTCCTTCTGCAGCCTAGTCCAAGGTCATTTGTTTTTTGTAACTCTTCCATGTGATCTTGAAAGAGCTGTATTTTAGACGTTATCAGTGAAATGCTCTGCATCTGTTTGTTAGTCAAGTTCACTTATTAGGTTGATCCAATTATCTGTATTCGTATTATCTTTTCCATTTTATTTTTTGTATGTTCTTCTTTAAACAATTATTCTCCAGTTCATCCATTATCACTTTTATATTTGCTTTTTCCTTATCATTTTAAACATACATATTTTATAGTCTTTTCCAGATCCTTGTTATCTGAATTTCTTGGGGTGCTACATCTGTAGTTTTTTATATTTGCTGGCTCTTTCTATTATTGCTAGTTTGATCATATGATTTATAATTCTTTTATCTGGGCCTAATCCCCAGCTTAGAGTTGGTTTATTTGTTTTTGTTTTTCTCATTGAGGCTCTGTTCCCTAGATTGCAAAAATGCCCATACGAAGTGATTTTCTATTTCCTTTTGGGGGGCCTCCATGCAGACTGAATGGTCCTTGTCCAATTTTTACTTTGTTTTGAGGGCCTCTAGGATTTAACCTACAAAAGCAGTGTACGATTAGATGCATGCATAGAAGTGTGCAAGTGCATGTATATGTATATATGTAAATGCACATGCATATGTGTATGTATATATTGATTTTGAACTTTATGTTATCCAGAATACCGATGTGTTTGCCTAAGGATACAGGCCTGTTCACAGATAGTCAGTCCTCCATTTTATTTTTAGTACACTATGCTGCCCGAAGCCTTCCTTAACTCTTTTACTTGACCAAAAGATCTGCTTTCTATTGCTTTTATACTTTTATTGCTGTACTGTCTATTATAGCAGTAATCCTGTTGCTGGAAAGTGGTCCCTATCCAGACCCCAAAGGAAGGTTCTTGGATCTCAAGCAAGACAGAATTCAAGGTGAGTCTAGAGAGTCAAATGAAAGCACGTGTATTAAGAAATTAAAGGAATAAAAATGGCTACTCCGTTGGCAGCCCTGAGGAGCAGTCCCAACGGCTGCTGGTTGCCCATTTTTATGGTTGTTTCTTGATTACACACTAAACAAGGGGTGGAGTATTCATGTCTCCCTTGTTAAGACTATATAAGGTAACTTTGTGACATTGACATGGCATTTGTAACTGTCATGGTGCTTGTAGGTATGTAGTAGTGAAGACGACGAGAGGTCATTCTCATCACCATCTTGGTTTTAGTGTGATTTGGCCAGCTTCTTTATTACAGCCTGTTTTATCAGCAAGGTCTTTGTGACCTTATCTTGCGCCGACCTCCTATATCATCCTGTGACTTAGAATGCCTTAACCTTCTGGGAATACAGCCCAGCAGGACTCCGCCTTATTTTACCCAGCCACTATTCAAGATAAAGTTGCTCTGGTTCAAACGCCTCTGACAATCGCACCCCTGCAATTAGCCTTTTACATGCTTTTCCCTTACTGCATTGTAAATTCCTTGAAAACACAAGCTGTGAATTCTTTTCCTCAGCACTTAAAATTGTGAAGTCTGAAAAACTGGAACCAGAATGACGCACAAACTGAATAGAAAAATATCCACCCAAATTTTCCCTCTACTGTGCTTTTTTTCCAGCACGTATGAGGAAAGTGGTGAGAGTATTTTTCTAACAAAACAAAGAAAATCAGAGCACCCTTGGGTACTCAGCTAAATACACCTGTTAAAATGTGTATGCAAATGTGCCTTAACTTGACAGTTATCCTGAAAGGAACAATTGGACAAACTGCATAAGATTGCCCTATCAATATATTATTGGTAAGCCTGAACTGAATACTTCCCTGAGTATAGCCAGACAGTAAAGCAGAAACTTCAGCAATTAATTGGTGAATTTGATAAATAACGTTTTTTGAGACGGAGTCTTGCTCTGTCACCCAGGCTGGAGCGCAGCAGCAACATTTCGGCTCACTGCAACCTCCACCTCCCGGGTTCAAGCAACGCTCCTGTCTCAGCCTCCTGAGTAGCTGGGATTACAGGCATGCACCACCACACCCAGCTAATTTTTGTATTTTTAGTAGAGACAGGGTTTCTCCATGTTGGTCAGGCTAGTCTCGAACTCCAGACCTCAGGTGATCCACCCACCTCGGCCTCCCAAAGTACTGGGATTACAGGCATGAGACACAGCACCCGGCCAAGAATTTGATAAATAAATTAATCCAAGTGACTAATTTGTGTCAACATTTCTGCTTTTACTTGGAAAGAAACGGTCACTTTTACTCTCCATTTTTGTAGACAAGCCTTAGAAGAAAAACAATGTATCCTATTGACATAATAGGAAGAATATCTATATAAATGAAATGCTTTCCATAACAGCATACTTTTATATCCCTTGCAATAAAATCTTAAGGCAGGAGAAATGATGTGGTTACTTAGCAACTATTGTATAGGTGCTCTAAAACCATGTAAATTAAAAGAAATAAAATCAAGAAATCTGTATAGATCAATACAGATTAAACCCCATGTTCCACCACTGCTCCTAAACTAAAGCAAATAAAACACACCTTCTTTCAAAAATGTAAGCCACCATGCAAATGGTAACTCTGTTTATACGCCTTTAATCTTGGCTCGTGACAGCCTATAGTTATTACACATTTTACCAACATAAGGAATAGTCATTAAGCAGGTTATCAGCAATGCTGCTGCATATACTAACAATAATGGTAATGAACTTAGTAATGCCTCCAGAGAAAGACCTAATGTATGAAAATATTCAAGTAAACACAGGAGCCTAAATGTACTATTACAAGATTCCCAACACTGTTGCTATTAGAAGTCAGGGCATTCAAAAGCTTAAGTGGATATGTTTCCAAGGTATCTTTGTGTAGTTGGGGAGGGAGGTACTTACATGACCTGATTATAAGCTCCATGAGGACAGGAACTGTGTTTGCTGTATTTGCCACTAAATCCCCAACACTTGGCACACACACAGTGCCTAGCGCATGGTGGGCACTCAGTACATGATGAGTGGATTTGAGAGGAGATTCTTTCCAGAATAAAATTAGAGACTGAATGAGGAAAAGCTCAACATAATTCACAGCTGTCTTCAGAGCCAAGTGCATAAAATAGCTTTGGAATTAAAGAAAATTTGAATTATCATATAGGAAATACTCCTATTTACTTGCTGTTTTACAGTTTTAAAGCCTATTTTGCTGTTATCTCAAGGGAATTTTATATAGCTCTAAGAGGATCCAGGCAAATGTTACCATTTCCAATTTACAGATGCACAGGAAAAGTAGTATCATGGACATTTTACTGGGAATGGTAAAACCAAAATTATTTTTACAGTTAGTAAGTGTACCCCACATATCACCTATGTGATCCTGAGAGCATATGTCCTTTATCTGGGACTTTTCCTGTCTGTCTTCCTACTCTTTAAGACTTACAGCCTAGAAAGTACACCGAGCACTACCTTTTTTCTTATATGCCTTTGCAGTACAGAGTTTAAAGGCAAAATGTTCAATCACATTCATCATGAATAACTCTTTGAGGCAGGCACTTTAATGATGGCTGATTTTCCAAAAGCACTGATGGACAGTTGAGTGGAAAAAAGAACAGAGATTATCCCCAGGAATTAATGAAAACCACAAGAGAGTGAATGATAGCAAAAACCCCTGTTATAGGAGCGATCAGGTGAACACATGACAACTACCATATTTGAATCCATCACTGCATCATTTTTAGAATTTTCTGATTTGAAATTTCAATAAGCCTCTTCTGCCTCCGCAACATATTTCTGCTTTCTCTTATTTGCCAAAAAAAGTTTTCCTCAACTTGCACTCCAGAAATATCCACGTTAGATTCATCATTTTCTCCTAGCTCCTGAAGGGATGGTATATAAGCATTGTCAGCTCTAGTGTGGTCACTACTAGTAGGTTGAACTAATGCAAGCATTGCAATTCTATATAATTATTTTATTTGCTATACTTTGCATGCTGCGACAGCAGAATGTGCTAGCGCTTAACATCTGGGAGTCTCCCCAACTAGCCCTACAGACTTTAATGATTCCCATTGCAAACATATTTTAGGCTCAAGCTGGGACGCTTGTTGAAAAAAGTTTGTTAGTATATTATTGGATACTATATTACACTCAAAAATAAAATTGCTTCCACTACAAATTCATAAACGTCAATTGTCATTTGCTCTCAGTACTGCCTATCTAGCCGACTACATCCCTTTAATCAACATTTCCACTCTCCCCAAACTTCTATTTCAGATATCCTCCAAGCTACTCAATTAATCACCTCCTCTACTACCTATCCTTCTCCTTCTTCCAGAAGACCTTATTTGTTACTTTACATAGAAAATACAAGCCATCAGACAGATATGATCTTTTCTCTCTGTTACCAAATTTATTTTCATACCTAATCTATAATCTATTTCTATAACCTTTCACATAAGAGGAGCCACTCCTGTCTATGGACAACTTTCACCTATCCAAAGGTCCATCCTTTTCAGGAACTCCTACTTACGGTGGCAATTACCCTTCTCTGTTTTGCATATTCAATCATTTCTTTTCATACAGATTCTCCCATTAGACTTAGTCATGCTTAAACCTCTATCATTAAAAAACAAAAAACAACAACAACAACAACAAAAAGAGGCTGCACACAGTGGCTCACACCTGTGATGCCAGTACTTTCGGAGGCTGAGGGGAATGGATCATTTGAGCCCAGGATTTCAAGACCAACCTGGGTAACATGACGAAACTCCATCTCTACAAAAACATTCAACAATTAGCTGAGTGTGGTAGTGCACTCCTGTAGTCCCAGCTACTCAGCAGGCTAAGGTGGGAGAATTGCTTGGGCCTGCGAGGTGAGGGTTGCGGTGAGTAGAGACTGTGCCACTGCATTCCAGCTGCAGTGACAGAAGGAAACCTAGTCTCAAAAAAATAATATAATGAAAAGTAATATCTCACCGAACCTCACACTTTTTCTGGTTATTTCTCTCTCTTCTCTTGTCCTAACCAAATCTCTTAAAACATTCCTCTGTACTCATGATCTTTCCTCGTTTCCTCACCTCTCATTCATTTTCACTTGACTCAATAAGGCTTTCAGCAACATTACAACTAAATCTATGATCTCCATGTTGCTAAAAGCTAATGAGCACTTTGCAGTTCTCATGTTACTTTACTGCAACAACTTTTCATATCATTGGCCACACCTCTCTTTTGGAAGACACATTCTCTTCTTGGCTAATATGACACATTATCCTTTTTGTGCCTCTTTTTTTTTTCTCCATTTTTATTTCAGATGAATAGTCTTCTACCTGGTCAATACATACTGGAGTACATCCTGACTTGGTTCTAAGCTCCCTTATTTCATCATTCCCAGGTGAAGTTACCTACACTCATGGCTTAAATCCCCAGCTATACACAGATGGTTCCAAGGTTTTCATCTTCCATATAGACCTCTTTTCTAAGTATCAGCTCTGTATCTCCAATTGTTTACTTGAATTTCTTCAATGCTTCAAGGGCAACACAGGACGAAAATGTCAAAAATTGAGCTAATAATCTTCCTACCCGAAAGGATTTCATTTTTTTCACTGTTTACTGTCTCATTAAGAACACTACTGTCTATCTTGCTATATAAGCCAGAAATCCAGGAGTTGTCACTGTTGCTTTTACCACACCCACTGTCATATCCAATGGTCATAATCCCTGTGTATTTTACCTACAAATGGGATTCCCCCACCTCTCCTCATATTCACTACTACTTCTCTAGCCAAAGCTGCCATCATAGCTCACCTACATTGCTGCTATAAATTCCTAACTACATTGCTGGAAGCTGTTCTGGTTGCCCTCCAATTCATCTTCTTCCAGTAGCCAGGGTGATCTTGTAAAAAGGGAGGAACATATTACTTCCTTCCTTAAAACTTTGCAATGCTATTAGGTTAAGGATAAACAAAACTTTTTAATATGTATTTTCTGACTCCACCTTCTTCGCTATATCAAACTCACCCTTACTCTCTATGCTCTAACTACACTGGCATTGACATTCTTTTAGTCAATGATGTTTTCTTTCATCACAGAGCTCTGCATGTATCGGCCCCTGGGTCTGAGATACCACCTCCTTCCCTTTACCTAATTAAACTTCATACCTCAGATCTATCACCTCTTCTTTGGGAAATCATCTCCGTAATTACAAGATCCATTCTTTGTAGTATTTGTCTCAGCTACCATTTAACATTGGATTTTTATGATTATTTAACAACTCTTTTCATCCTCAGAGCTACAGTTTTCAAGATGTAACAAAATATGCTTCTCTTGACCATAGTTTTATCACCAGCACTTTGCTTAGTGTTAGACACATAGTAAATATTCAATAAATATTTGTTGAAAGAACCCTTAAACAAATCAGAATGATGGAGAATGGCAGGGAAAAAGGAAATAACAACTCAAAAGATGTCGGGTAAAATAACACAAGTCAAAACATAGTTAAAAAAAAAAAACGCATCTTTACTTGACAAGAGGCAGACAAGAAATTCATTGCGTGACAGGACATTCCCAGGCTAAGTAGACACTATGTGTGACATGGAATTAATTACTAGGAAGTTGCAACAATGGATGCCTTCTAATGTGCTAATTATTTTAATTAATTTTGTGGTAATTTGAATTGTATTAATTATTTACTGCTGATTTTAGGTAGTTTTTAGGTTTATAACTGAATAAATTTTCTGCAAAATCTACTTAGATTTTACTTCTCTTAATAAATATTATTTTCCTTCCTGAGGTTTTACTTTTGTTGCACTCTTATTTCATTTAAGTGTTTTACTGCCTTAGAATAAAGTAGATATTTTCTTTCTTTTCTTTTCTCTATTATATCTCTTTCAGGAGAAACATACTTATGAATTCTTTCCCACTTTGTTCATCTTGTCTTTCATTACAGATTTTTTCATAGATTCTATTTGCTTTTCTATAGACCTGAGTTTGAATTAATTAATAGTAACAATACTAATAGTTAAAATTAAAATAATAGTAACAGCTTTTATTAAATGCATTATACATTTTATAAAACTGGAACAATGTTGCATATGTATGTATTATTTCATTAAACTTCATAACAAAACTGTCAGTGAGATAAATATCATTAGTACTATCTTACAGATAAGAAAATGGAGGCTCAAAATGGCAAAATATGTTGCCTAAGGAAACAATTAAAACAGCAAAAAACTGGTAAGCTCCTCCTGTCACTCAAATGACTCATATCTAAATGAGGTTAAGATCATTCCAGATATGTCAATCTTTCATTTGGGAAATTTGGTTGCCTTGAGTGTTTTTCTAAATGGTTTTTGAGCTTCAAATTAATTGAAAGAAACTTTTTAAAACATAGGATATTTATATTTTACAAGTGGATAAAGCCTAGCCAACAGTTTATCCTTCATTTCTGAATATATTATATGTTTTTCCTGTTACAGAATACTACCCATGTCAGACACCACTTGTGGACAGTTTTTTATATCTACTTCATGAAAGCAAAAAATCTGCATTCACAGATAAATTTCTTAAGGCAAGCTTATGAATTTTATTTCATGGCACATCAAGGATAATATTTATCACATAGTTGAAGCTATAGTATATGAGATAATAACTGATTTAGGATATAAAGTAGAAATAATTTGATCAGAATGTTATTGAGCTGTAAATACTCTTTGGCTTTTTAGTTTAAATAATAATAAAAATTCATCCACTTTACTCCTTGAATTTTTTTTTTGAAACAAGTTCTCATTTTGTTACCAAGTCTGAAGTACAGTAGCATGATCATTGTTCACTGCAGTCTCAAACTCGTGAGCTCAAGTGATCTTCCTGGTTCAACCTCTTGAGTGTCTGAGATTACAGGCATGTGCCACTACGCCTGGCTTTTAAAAAGAAAAATTGTAGATATGAGGTCTTGCTATGTTGGCCAAGCTGCTCTCAAACTCCTGTGATCCTCCTGTGATCACTCCTCAAGTGATCCTCCTGCTTCAGCCTCCCTAGGTGCTGGAATTACAGGTGTGTGCCACCATGCACAGCTTTGAAATTTTTTATCGTTGTTGAAGGTGACTACTCTGGTAGATTTAGAGTACTAGAAAGATTTTAATATGCATTACTACATATGAATCTAATATATATATATATTAATGACAGCACAATTTAATACCTTGAAATCAAAATCTCAAAATGGTTGTTAGTTGAAAAAACTTTACATTTTTTCACTCTTGCTGACTCTGGTGGTTAGTATTGACATTGTATCTTTATAAACA
The DNA here is from genome assembly GCA_963573385.1 of Cacajao melanocephalus. Taxonomy (NCBI): domain Eukaryota; kingdom Metazoa; phylum Chordata; class Mammalia; order Primates; family Pitheciidae; genus Cacajao; species Cacajao melanocephalus. Next base: position 44,854 of record CAUYLG010065282.1, on the reverse strand, counting down.
CTGTTTCATTTAAGATGCATAATGCAACCAATTTGGTAGATATTTTTTGTGAAATAAAATACATTAAGTGATAGCAATCTTTAACAATAAGCATGTAAGCATTCTGACAAAGTTCTATAATCAATAAACAGGAAATTTTTGTAAGACAGATGTAAATGTATCTGCCAAAGTTGCATATGACTATGCCATTCCTAAATCATTCCAAACAAAGTACATAAAAACCACATTCTTTATTACATTTCTCTACTAAAGTAAACTGCTTAAAAATTAGTCTTTCATATACAAAACATACTAATTCATAAATGTTTCTCATGACCATTTTACATCTCTGCAACTTTTGTCATGTTATCATGTCAAAATGACATGATTTGCCAGATGAAATACAGAAGGCCCACTTAAATAGTTAAATTTGAATTTCAGATAAACAACAGATTTATTTCAGAGTTAAATATGCCCCATGCAATATCTGGGACATACCTATACTAAAAAAGCATTTCTTGTTTATCTGAAATCCAAATGTACCGGGGTATTCTGTCTTTTTGTTGAAGAAGGCAATCTTGCCTCATGTCCATACCCACAGTTACTCCTCTACTATCTGATTATTCTTTTTCTTCTCACTGTAGGTGATCTTAGCCTTCTGCTTTTTATTTTGGTTTTCCCCCACTGGTAACAGCTTTCACTAAACTTTACACTGATAGCTCTTAAATTGTTATTTCCCTTTTCTCACCACTTATCAAAAGCTCTAACCTCATATACTAACTGCCTGCAGGCCACGTCTGCCTAGATATCTCATCATTGTATCAAATCTAAAACATCAAACATGAGGTCACAGGTTTAGCCTCCAAAATGTGTAGTCCAGCCAGTCATTGCTGTCATTTAAAGGGACATCATCATTCTCCAGGTCTACCTGGCTTTTTTTTTGCTAAGCGTTCATCCAAGTGACTCCTTCCACTTGACCATTATATGCAGGCATTTTCTTAGACTTGCTGATCCATCCTTGGCAAGCCTTTATCTTTTCTACATTGCTGATTTCATCAGTCAACTCCAAGCTCCCCTCATAATGGGCCCCAAAACTAGTTCTTCTTTGGATTCTCTTGTTTTAAGGAGAAACATTTACTTACAATATTCAATTTTGGCACTGAATCAGGAGAGGAGGCAGTGTAATGTAAATTGAGGATAACTATACTTAGCATACAGGATATCAGTGAAAATATGCAATGCATATATATGTAGATGGAAAATAATTATTATTATCATTAGCCACTGTATAAGAATAACTACAGTGTGGATCATGTGTGAAATAGGAACCACTGTTACGGAAGGCAAGGGGAAAATAGAGGTATACTCTCTCCTATTTGTCTTAGTCTCAACTTTTCCTTTGAAATTTTGCTCAGAATCCCTTCTGTTTACATTGCTCTTGGATGCACACCAAGCTACACATATCCATGCACAAGAGATGATATTTAAACAGGAGAGTTTCCTCAGAGTGAATATCTGAAATTTAAGTACGGAGACCTTTTGCCTCAACTACACAAATGTCAACTGTCTATTGTTTTAGCTATTTCTGAGCCAGTAAATTAAAAGCTTTTTAACCCAAATGCACACAAATTCTTAAAATTCTGAAGTGTGGCTCACCTTCAGTGTGGTTTTTTTTTCTTTTTTCTTTTTTTTTAAATTTGTTTTATTTTGAGACAGTCTCATTCTGTCACCCAGGCTGGAGTGCAGTGGAGTGATCTCGGCTCACTGCAGCTTCCGCCTCCCAGTGCAAGCGACTCTCATGCCTCAGCCTCCCAAGTAGGTGGGACTACAGGCATATACCACCATGCCTGACTAATTTTTATACTTTTAGTAGAGATGGGGCTTCACCATGTTGGCAATGCTAGTCTTGAACTCCTGACCTCAGGTGATCCGCCCGCCTCGGCCTCCCAAAGCGGTGGGATTACAAGCGTGAGTCACTGTGCTCAGCCTTCGGTGTAAATTTAAGCCATCATTACCGTCAACAAACTGTTCACAAATGTGTTACATATTACTTTTGTGACATAAGTGGAGGTTTGTAGACATTCATGATTTTAGATGGGGAAAACATCTTAGAGAGAAAGTGCAAATTGAAAGCTAATTCCCTGTAACACTCAGAAATTCTTTGCTCTGTATTTGTTTCTCAGCTTCTACTGCTGAACCTTTCCTCTGTTAAAGGTAACTGAGGTGGGGGTAGAAGTAAAACAAAATGATCTTTCTATGGGAAAATGCTGCCTGCCCTACTGTGGGTTCATTGAGTAAATATTTCTTGTGTAGTATAGTTACAATTGGAGTGTCAGTTTTCTTCCTAGTTCTTCCTCCTTTAGTTCAGCTCATTCCAATTTATCTTATGCCAAGTTGATCTTCCTAAAACTTTCTCCATTTCATTTCTCTACATAATAGCTATGGTGACTCCTAGTTGCTTAGAAAGTCACGGCCAATGTCTCAGCCAGACCCATACAGCTGTACACCACAAGCCTCATCTTTCTAATCTTCAAGTCCTCTCATCACTTTTTGTTTCCACTCCTCCTGTGCCTTTCAACAGGGGGCAAGTTTATCATGTGCTCCAGATCTTTGCTCATGCTACCACTGCTTGCCACCTTCACAATCACCCCCAAGGCTCATAGTACAATCATTCTCTTCCATTCATTCACTCTTTTTTTTTTTTTTAAGACGGAGTTTCACTCTTCTTGCCCAGGTTGGAGTGCAATGGCATGATCTTGGCTCACCACAATCTCTACCTCCCGGGTTCAAGTGATGCCCCTGCCTCGGTCTCCCAAATAGCTGGGATGACAGGTGTGTGCCACCATGCCCGGCTAATTTTGTATTTTTAGTAGAGACAGGGTTTCATCACATTGGTCGGGCTGCTCTCAAACTCCTGACCTCAAGTGATCCACTCACCTCGACCACCCACAGAGCTGGGATTTCAGGTGTGAGCCACTGTGCCCGGCCTGTCCTCCATTCATTCTTTAAGGACAATCAGAAGCTCAAAATAACCATTTTCATGTTTACATATCATTCTCTCCTTTTTAGCCATATTGCATTTTGTCTCCCTAATCAAATTAGCATAGTGTAAAGGACAAGGGTGGCCTTCTACTTCTTTGAGTTCCACTTAAGACAGGCCTTAACAAAGTTGGTGATTTTAATTGAATGTGTAAATAACTGAGTGGTATATTGGAAAGACCACTGGATTGAATTCAGCAAATCAAGATTGAAGTCTCAGTTCCACCTTTAACAAGAGTATGTTCTTCAATGCAAGTGATTTTAGACAGCAGTGCCCATTCCCTTACCTATAAAATCAGGTAATATTTTCGGAAACCATAAACCTGGGCCTTAAAGGAAATATAATATTCAGTGTTCAGTGTCATTGTGTGTCTACAGCATTTATAGGTCAGAGGCCTAGGGCCATTAAATTACCCTTCTGAGAACATAGAAATAAACATTTATCTACCCTTTCCTAGCTGTAGGTCAGATCACTGCAATAGACTTCATATTTTCCCATATTTCATACTGGTCATATAAAATCAAGCAACCTACCCACGAATTTATTCTATGTTGGCAATGTGCCTTCTGCATAAATCCATATTTTTTTCTTTCCAAAGATCAAATGTATTACCGAACATATGCTCTAAGAAAATGTTTATGGAGACGATGTTATTTTGGAATAAGAAGCCATTTAATGGTTCCAGGACATGTTTCCTATTGTCTACCCCTTGTCGAATTCTTGTGCCTTGTTGAACATCAACTGACACATAAAGCATGTTAAGAAATGTGACATGATTTTAAAGAATTTAATCAGAACAAATGGCCAAAGTGTTTCTAAAAATGCAACATATAGTTATTATGTGAAAATCAATGCTCAACAAATAATAGAAAACATTTATATAGCACTTACTATACGCCAATCAATGTCCTAAGTGCTTTACCCAATGAATTAATATCTACTGCTTTCCATACTTTATAGAAGAGGAAACGAAAGCACTGAGAGAGTAAGTGACTTACCCAAGGTCATGCAGTTAGTGAGTGACTCACCAGAATGAAAACCCAGGTCCCTGAGCGTTTTAGTTTATATTCTTAACCACTGTTCTATTTGCCTGAAAGGACAAATCTAACTAATTCTTTTAAAAATTAAGATAGTACTTAATTGTATAAATGGATCACAATTTATGTAACTAATTCCTTATTAATGAACATTTTGGTTGCTTCACCCTTTTGCCATTATAAACTTTTCAATGAATATCCTACTAAAAAATAATTGCATATTTGTCTAAGCATTATCTTGGGATTAATCTTTATACTTTTCAGAATAAAGTATTCCAGAACATTTATACTTTGAGAATTTATTTTCACATGTAAGATCTCATTTAATAGACATGACATCGGTCCTCTCAATTATCTCAATTTTAGGTACAAAGTACTTGGAATCAGAAAGGTAAAGCTCTCAAAGTCATATTGCTAACGTGCTACCTGTCAGACTGTAATCTCAGAAGCTTGCTCTTTTTACTTATATTCCACTGTCTTCCTATAACTAAAGGGGGCACCTTCTCAGATCACATGCAATAGACTTGAATGTCAGTTTCCTCTTTGAGTCCTGATCCACCCTAGTGGGGCTCATCCTACCATACATGTCTTTATTCTGTTGTCTATAGAAAATATAAACAAAATCAAAGGCAAGAAATATCATTTCACTTCAGATGCCAAATTCTCCACTGAATTATATTTTCAGATTTTGAAAAAATCTGAAGAACAGGTGCTTTTTAATAAATAATATTTCTATGTTGTAATATAATCATAAAACCGCCCTAGGCCAAAAGTGATGAGAGTAACAATCCAGTGAAAATCAGGCAGTTATTTGTGGCTGTGGTTATTTGTGACATCTTACTATACACATTTCAAATAAGTGCTGTTGAATGAGGAGAGTAGTTGAAGGCAATTGTTTTAATGGGAGGGAGAGGTCTGGCTAAAAATTGGTGAATGAAGTATACATATTTACCACTACTTTTTCTACAGTCCTCAGTAAAATGACACTAAAAGAAAAGGGACAAAAGAAACGAGGAAATAGAAAACAGCATAGAAGAGAGGTTAACAACATATTAGAAGATGGAAATCCAAAGGCCCTTCGTTAAGTCAGCAGATCTGAAATGTGTTTACTGAAATAGTCTGTCACCAAAGTAACCACCAAGAAGTCATGATTGTTAGCATTCAGACTTCCGTGTAATTCCTTCACCTTGACTCTGGGCTGGCCCTGTGATTTTCTTTAATCAGTGGAGTGTGACAGAAGTGATCTTGTGTCAGTTCTGAAGATCAGTTGAAAAGCAGTTCTTTTTTTTTTCTCTCTTCTAGACTGTTAGAATTCTGATATGCATACCCTAGGCAGGCGTTTGAACATTCTTCTCAGAAGAAACTGACCAACCCAGGACAAAATAACTACAGGAAATTCAATTCAGAAGAACTGTGAAGGAAATTCTTAAGATGGGGTTAGATGGAAATAAAAAGATTTCAATGTGCATCAGGCCAGAGAGCTGTAAGAACAGGATAGACAGCTCCAAGAAGAGAAAAAACAAATAAACTAAAAATGATGTAATAGTTGATCTCCTTGGAGAAAGATTTTACAGTTATACAGGGGAGTTTGAGGAAGAATATACAACTTTGTATTGAAGAACAATCAAGTGAAAAATCAAGGCAATTATCTAGTCTAGGCAAACAAAGCCTCATAGCAGGTTAGATATATGTGTATGACTATTTTGTGAATAATTTGCATAAAGACAGAAACTTTTTGTAATTGTTGGTTTATTTATTTAATAAACCAAAAATTCGAATAGTATTTGGATGGTGAGGAAAGGATAACTGAGCATCTGTGAGGGTGGTGTGGTAGTGGCTAAATCTATACTTTCCATAGTATATAGAACAGCTAATACCTAAAATTGAAAAAAAAATTACCGGCAGCATATGCACATTATTTAGAAACAGGAAAGTAAAATCCAGAAGAAACAAAGCAAAGATGTTGAATGAGAATGCCTCTGAAGAACAGGGTTTAGACATGTGTAGAGAGAGGTGTTGTTTTCTTTATGAGCCTTGAAGCATTTATAGAAATTCTTAACACATATTGCTTTGAATAAGATACACACGATGTTAGGAAAAGAAAAATAAAAACAAAAAGAAAGTAAAGTTGAGATATAAGAAGAAGTAGGAAGTTTTTCTTGCAAAACTGAATGTGTAGACCTAATAATTTTCAAACATGTCCTCTTAAGTCTGTCCAATATAAACAATGAGACCTGAATGGTGATTTTCTCCTATAGTTACACTGGCAATGCCATACAAATTTTCCAGGTTCAGATACCAAGAAAAACCTAGCTGCAGTCAGGTAAGTTTATAATTTATGTTTTTAATTTATTTTTTAATCCCAAAATAAGGTCTTTTTTTTTTTTCCTGGAAATTTGATAAAATCAACTGAATATATTAGAGGAAAAAACTTTTCATGAAAAAAATTACCTTATGGCAGTTTTATTTCGTGTTTCAGTTTTGCCATTCTGGATATCTAGAGAACAAATGCCCAGAAGTTGTCTCCAGGCAACAACCCAAATGCAGCAAGCTGAGGAGCAAATGAACTCAGCAAATGATGAGATCTAGGCATAAGCACAGGGAGAGATGGCGACACGTGACTAACTGAAGAAATTTCACAGTGTAGGGGAGACATCCAATGTGTGGAGACGACAAAAAGACGAAGTTTTTGGAGACTAGAAACTATAAAGTTTAAAATAGAACCGAAACCATAATACGCAGGATGTTAGCTTTCCATTTTTCTATAATGTGAAAAAATCGTCACCCAAATTAAGTATAAAGAAGACAGTGGACAGAAAAATAAGCCAAGTAAGGTAAAGAGATCAAAACACTCAAGCAAAAAAAGAAATAAGAAAAGTGGCTGAAAAATCGCAATAGAACAACAACAACAGAAACACCACAAAGCAGAAATACTCTTCATAGCTTTAGAGAGCTAGAAATAATCCACTAGTACATTTCATGTTTGTTTGTTGGGTTTTTTTTTTTTGAGATGGAGTCTCGCTCTGTCACCCAGGCTGGAGTACAGTGGCGCTATCTTGGCTCACTGCAACCTCCGCCTCCCGGGTTCAAGCAATTCTCTGGCTCAACCCCCCGAGTACCTAGGAAAACAGGCGCCTGCCACCACACCCAGCTAGTTTTTTTGTATTTTTAGTAGAGACAGGGTTTCACCATCTTGGCCAGGCTGGTCTTGAATTCTTAACCTCATGATCCACCTGCCTTGGCCTCCCAAAGTGCTGGGATTACAGGCATGAGCCACAACTCCCAGCAGTCAATTTCTATCGTTATGGCCAACTATGCTGACACGGAAAATATCTCCTCTGGTTCAAACACACAGACATACTGAATGACATGCATCTGGCTTTTTTAAAAGGATATACCCAAGTCTAAAAGCAAGAAAGGGAAAACTCCAGCAACATAAACAAAACTGGACCTCAAAGGAAGAGAGTGAGCATGAGCGATATGAACTTGGAAGAAGCCTCAGGCTGGTGTGTGGCTAAGGAGCTAGAACTGAGATGCCTGAATAAAGGCTATCAAGCAATGTCTATTATTAAAAGTAGAACTAAGCAGGAAAAGTATTCCCATAGGCCCAGATACAATGCAAGGAATCTTCCCTGTCCTGCTCTGCTCTGCTCCCACCCCTAAACCAATTTGGATGAAAACATTAATGACTGCTATAATGGAACGCAAAGATGCACCAACTATTGGACAGCGAAAGGCCAAAGGTATGAATTAGCACAAGACTTGAACTGGGGAATCCTGAAGCAGTTAATGCAGAAGTGCACCAAAAGGAGAACCCCCGATTTATGGGCATGAGAGGCCTCCACAAGAAAAGAAACATAACAATTCTCTGTTTATAAAGAAAATTGAACCTTATGGAAGAAAAAAGCAAAGGAATTGGTTACAACATACTGCTAAATGTAAATATTGACAATAAACCGTAATAATAGCAATGAAAAGTTTGGAAAGGATAATAAGATAAAATGTTAGATTTATAAGGAATGAAAAATAGAATTGGCGAGTTTGGATTTAATCTTTCTGAAAGCTTAAGACTAAGAAACATTGATTAGCTTTAGAATTTATGCATGTATGTTAAAAATGTTAAGGGTGGCGATTAAAGGACCAGAAATAGAAACCTTTCCCAAGTAAAGGGTTCTCAGTACCATTTACTCAGTGTATCTCTTCCTTGCTCTGATCTCTGCATCTACGGGCTTATCTCTAAGGACTGTATCAACTGGGCTTTCTTATCCTCCAGTTTCTTACTTTGACCACAGCTGTGTTACTCTGTTAAATGCCACATCTCCTACTGAAAGGATCCCTCCAACAGCTTTTGCAGTTTTTGCACCTTGTAAATGGCTGCCTCATCTTGTAGCTCATACCTGGGGGTAATAAAAGCTTCTTTTTGCCTCTTAGAGCCTGTAGAAAGATGCTCAAGGTTATCCACGATTTCCTGTTTTTGTTAACCCTGCCCACATCTCTGCATGCAGTCCTTTTGTTCAACTCTTTTCAATAACCCCTTCGAAGTGTGGTCGTCTGTGCATTGCTCTGCGTATTGGACCCTTACCAATACAAAGACATAACTTCCAAATCAATGTGGAGCAGGAAAAAATAGAGCAGGAAAAAGCAAAGACAACTCCAAATCCTAGGATGCCATGGAAAAGAGAAAAGGAAAAGAACAAGTATGCTAAACAGAAACATTAAATAACACACTGGACGTAAAACAAAATGATATGAGCAATAGGATATTACCATTTATGTACATTTTTGAATGAACCAAATAATATTATATATGACTACAGATGCATATGTGCATGAAGAAATTATAAAAGCATGGTATGGAATTATATATGCCAATTTCAGGCTAATGGTTGCTTCAAGGAAGGCATAAAAATGAGATCTAAAAAGGAAACATTTAAGTATATCTGAAATATTTTATGCTTTAAGAAAACTATTTGAAGTAAATATGCAACATATTAGTATTTTTGCTTATTTTGGGTAGTGTACATGGGGGGATTATAAAACTTACTGCTGTGTTCTGTGTGTCTGGACTATTTGATAATAAAACAATCTATTATTCTAAATTAAAAGTGTTTGGTTCTTACTCAAATCCTGTTATATCTTTATTTTTTTCCCATTTATGTAAACTACACTATCATCTTAGAATGAAAGGAGTCTTAACATGTCATAACTGTTGCATCAGAGACCTTTTATCCATGTATATTAACGAATACTTTTGGTGTGCTACCTTTAGCATATAAAATGTTATCTTCAAATATCTATTAACATCTCAGGTGTTATGAGATTTACAAAACATGAAGAAGACACTGTCTCTGCCCTCAAGCATCCAATAATAATGAGACTTTAACACCCCTACATATTAATCAAATTAAAAAATAGTTGTATTAAAGAGGCATTGTAGCTGTATCACATTCTAGATTGCTTAAACTGTCCATGGATATTTCAACATAAAGTCATGTGATCATTTAGCATTTTGAGAAAATAATATCCAGCTCCCAATGACATTGATATATCCTAATAAAATAAGATGGATTCTAATGGCCATCTTTCTGAGAACTAACTATATTATTTACGTTTTTCATTTTGTCAAATGACACTGTATATACATGAAAATGTAATTCAAATTTCCTTGCAATCATCATAGGTCTTTCTGCCTCAGATATAACATTCTGTTGTGCTCTAAGAAACAAAATAAATGTAATATATATTGGCATAGTGTTACATTGAGAATAGTAAATATTTTAATTCAATATTCCAATGTTTTTCAATTTTCGTTATATATTTTTATGACCAAAAAAGATAGATCTCTCTGGGACTCATGTCAAGAAAGAATATTCATAAACATGCAGATTATCCAGTTTTAATAGAGAATGTTTCCAATTAGAGAAGGGCTGATTTCATCAAGTTCTGGATTACATGAAGGCTTTTGAGCACCTTTTCACTACCAAGATCTGTGTGGGGTACTTTCCCCCTCACTTGTAATTCAAGTCTTCTTTCAAACAAGAGTAGAATGGGGAAAGAGGAAAAATCTCAATTCAGGCTATATTTGACATGATAGTATTCTAAATTGCTTTTCTTACAGAGAAGGATAGTAACACAGATCAAATAGAATTTTGCCACTGCACATAAATTCATTTATGATATCGTCTTCTGCAAAAGCACAGAGAAAAGGTTAATTACAAAATGCTTATTCTAACGCAAAATGAATAGTGAAATGTACTTGTATTTTCAATGAGAAATAGAGAGGAGAGCCGCTGAACAGTAATTTATCATCTCCTGTGGGTCAAGGAGCTTTGAATGTGTTATCTCACTTAATCCTCAATAATCTTACAGCAATTCTATAGATGGGGAAACTGAGTCCCAAAGAGGTTCAATAATTTTCCTATAATCACATAGCAATTAAGCTGTGGATCCAGAATTCTAATGCCAATAATTTTGGTTCTAAATTACCAATTGTAATAACAAATGGAATTGGGAGCATTGGTTTTAAACCATAATAAAAATGCAAGTATTTCGTTTACTTACTAGATATCCACCCAGATAGCACTCCGTTCTATGTGATCAACTGCTACATAAAGAAAATCTGACTTTTTTTCTACCTCTTAAAGTAGATTGATCCATAGTTTTTCAAGAGGAAAAACTATCCTCAAGGCTGGGTTTTTGCAAAGTGAAAACATGTTGTAAAAAGATTTTTCTCATAAAAAATAAAATGTAGATATTTTCATGGTGTAAAGATATAGTAGTTGTTGACATGTTTCATTCCTTAATAATTCAATCAACATATCTGTAGAGTTAACCAAATGCAAGATGTTATATGATTATTGTATGAATCAGAAATGAATATTACCGATCTGAATGATGGCCAAGAAATCAAGTCCAATAGTTCAAAGGGTTCTCGGGGACTCTGGAGGGAAGCAGAGGCAGAATTCAATGGCAATAACCTAAACCCTATACCTCTGATTTAACCACAGCAGCTTTGTTTTAATCTGTGTAAAGTAATAAGCTTCTTCATTGAGGTGTAATTTGAATATATTATTTCACAATTGAAACAACTTGAAATTTACTTTTCTCATCCAATTGGCTCATTTTTCAGGTAAGCAATATGGGTCCAGTTGAGTGAAGCCACTTGCTCAAGCCTGCATAACTACTTAGGGCTGAGCTGGAATTTAAAAAATAACCTCCACCACGTCTCGTTCTACACCTAAGCTCTCATTATTATAGGTAGCATACAATTAATGGCTACTAATAAATTAAAATCTTTTCTATACTGTGAATACAATTTCTATAGTGCACTATAGTTTGAAGCATTTTGTTTTGATGCGTGTGTGTGCATGCGTTCCTTAGAGTTTTTTCCTATAAATTGGACAGAGTTAGTAGCATTCATATTTACAGATAAAGATGTTGAGACTCAGTGAGTAAGTGACTGACATAGGGTCTTCTACCCACAACAGTATCTTTGAATGTCTCCCCCAACCTAGATTAAGAATAAACATTAGGACTATTTCTTATCAAAAACATGTTGTGCAATATTGATTCTAAAATTGCATTTATTTCTATTAATTGTTCTTTACAAAGAACAAGGTTACTCATGACTTTGCTGTAAATCCCAGAGCTCGCTGACACTGTATGATCTCATGGGAAACATCCCTACTTGTTTGAAGAGACTGGTAAAACAAGAGTTGCAAACACTGGCAAACATCAAAGATCTATTATTGCTGATCAATGTGAAAAACACACCTGGATATTTTCCACAAGTTTCCAAACAAAATGTTAGTGAAAATTTTTCAAGCTATTTTCCATAACATTCATAATGAAGTCAGATTAATTTCATCAATCACATGTTTTACCAAAAGTGGCATTGCTCCTCAGCTTCACTACTGAGTCCATGGATGAATAAAGAAATGCAATAGCTTTGTTTTCTTTAAATGTTAATATGCTTCATATATACCTCTTCAGCTACAAGTGGTAATTACATGTTCAAATCTACCACAGACTTTAAAGAGTATTGGCAGTTCCCTTAAGGAAAATGTAGTTTTAGATTTACTTTAAATGACTATCACCCAACAAATATAGATGTGTGTACACGCACACACACGTATAATTTCATTTGGCTTTATCTACCACTTAAACCCTTTCAGTGAAAAATAAATGCTAGAATACATGTGAAAAAAATTATGAACTATAATTCCCCATATAAATGCAGTAAATCATTATTATTACATCTTAATAGTATCAGCTGCTACAAGACAGTTTGGGAAAATAATCAGTAATATCTTTTCACTTGAAATACTCATCTATCACACCATTTCCTCATGTTTGGACCGTTGAATATTTCATTTGACACCTTCGTTATAAACTCACACTAATTTTTGCAGTTATATAATTTACTAATTTTCTGCTAAAATTTCATCATTCTGTAGTTAATCTTAAGATTTACTTGAATCAAAAATGAAGATTCTTCTCTGATTTCTTATTGTATTCCCTCAATTTTGCATGAAGCATTTTAAATTCTATAATACAAAGAGACCTTGAAGGGCATTTCCTAAAGTTCTTTTTTTGCCTGATGGGAGGAAGTGACTTACCTAAGCCAGCATAGTAAGAAAACTTTTTGTTGTTTTTGTTGCTGTTTGAGCTGGAGTTTTGCTTTTTTGCCCAGGCTGCAGTGCAGCGGCGCCATCTTTGCTCACTGCAACCTCCACCTCCCAGGTTCAAACAATTCCCCTGAGTAGCTGGTATTATAGGTGCCCGCCACCGCACCCGGTTAATTTTTGTATTTTTAGTAGAGACGGACTTTCATGGTCTTAGCCAGGCTGGTCCGGAATTCCTGACCTAAGGTGATCCATTCACCTCTGCCTCCCAGAGTGCTGGGATTACAGGCATGAGCCACTGCGCCCGGCCACAAAACTGGTTTTTGACCCCTGTCTTCCAATGACCCATCAAGTCTTCTTTTATAACATCAAGCACAAATAACCTTAAAGTGTTACTTTCCCAGGGGAATAACTCTTCAAATAAAAATGGAAAAAAAGCCTGTGTTTCATTGATCTGTCTGGTTTATTTTCTGAACATACAGTCACCTATAATGCAAAGAAACTTTCCCTATTACTGTCAACACCATGGCACCATTATGTTGTTACAACATATATAGTGGCCATAACATATTCCATTATATCAGCAGATTTTGTATAATAAGAAACACAAATTCATGGCTCTTCTGCTCTCCCATTTAATTATGAATGCACTAAAATAGCAATACCAATATTATGAAGTTTTCCCAAAGGGCTACTTCAGTTATTATTTTTATGACATATATAGGCCTAAAGTATTTCCCAATACATATTCAAAAATAGAATTACAAAAAGTGAACTCGGGAAAACAATTCTACATGAAATCCTATTGAAGTTATAAGACAAAGCATTCATGAAACTGCAAATTCATTTTAATTCATTATGTTTAAAAAGATAAAGTGTACTTAATGGTTTTAGTCTGCATAACATATAACCATAAAGTATCCAGAGAACATTCTTAGTGAATTTGGTTTATTTCCTTCTTAAAGAAAATTACAAAGAATAGTCAATGAAAACTCACTTTTCTCCTCACTTTGAGCAGGAGACCCATTTTATTTCCATATGTGGTAATAAAAATGCACCTGGAACTATACAATATTCTAAAGGTCATAAGAGGAAGAGGAAATCTGAACCACATTTGCAATCTTATTCGGGATCTTTAGCATTCTCATTGCAAGCCTGTCAGAAATGTGAAGGGGGAACCTTCCAGTGTTAGTCTATACAACCTAAAACTACACATTTCTAACAAGAGTTCAGGTGATGCTAATGATTCTGGTCCATGAACCATACTTTGCATAGCAAAAATTAATACAGTCATATTTTATGAAGGTCACTAGTTAGTATGAAAAAAAGAAGAGAAAGGTAGAAAGACCACGTCTTCTCAAAACCTCCTAACCAGCGTGTCTCAGCATTGTCTTCCAACCTGCTTCACTTTTAAGAATGCAATGTCGGCCAGTCGTGGTGGCTCACACCTGAAATCCCAGCACTTTGGGAGGCTGAGGCCGGCTGATCACCTGAGGTCAGGAGTTCGAGACCAGCCTGGGCAACATGGTGAAACCCTGTCTCTACTGACAATACAAAAATTAGCTGGGCATGGTGGTGAGCACCTGTATCCTCAGCCACTCAGGAGGAGGCAGGGAAGAATCACTTGAACCTGGGAGGCAGAGGTTGCAGTGAGCCAAGATTGCCTGCACTCCAGCCTGGTGACAGAGACTCTGTCTCAAAACAAAACAAAACAAACCCTGACATTTTTACTACTACTTGGCAACCAGCATGAGACCCCACTCTGTGATGGAGAGCTGTTCTTCCCTTTTGCCTATATAAACTCCTGCTCCAAACTCACTCTGTCTGTGTGTTTGTGACCACGATCTCCTTGGCTGTGAGACCAAAAACCTTCGTATTTACCCCAGACAACGAGGCTGCTCCAATAATAGTCAAAACACGCCAAATTTATATTACATTCGTTTCTGTTTGAGTGGACAGCCCATCAATTATAATGTAATAGGAAATTATCTACTTACATACCATCACACCCTCCTAATTCAAACATTATGATACCAGGAAGCACTAAATAAAAGACACGCCATTTTAAAAAGCCACACCTCAATAGAAAAGTCTCCTGAGAGTAAGGCAATATGATTTCTTTTTTTTTCTTTTTGGAGCCAGAGTTTCACGGAAGTGCGATCTCGGCTCCTGAGTTCAAGCAGTTCTCATGCCTCAGCCTCCCAAGTAGCTGGGACTACAGGCATGTGCCACCACACCTGGCTAATTTTTGGTATTTCAGTAGTCAAAGGGTTTCACCAGGTTGCCCAGGCTAACCTCGACCCCCTGAGCTCAGGCGATCCTCCAGCCTTGGCCTCTCAAAGTACTAGGATTACAGGCATGAGCCACCATATCTGGCTAACAATGTGATTTTTTCAAGCAGCCATATTAAAATAAAGTACCAAGCAGCAGAATGACAACATAGAACTGAAACACAAACAATGACAATGATCTTGCACCCAGAATATGTAAATAACACCTGCAAATTAATAACTAAAAAACAAATACCTCAATAGAAAAAGGAACAAGAGTCTTGAGAGAACCAAAGAGGATATCCAAATGACCAAAAACATTAAAAGGTTCCCAACCTCATCAGCAATCAGGTGAATAAAAATTAAAACCAAAAGGAAAAAAAATGAAATGTTCTTATAAACCTATAAGAATGGCTCAAAGTTTTAAAATCTGACAATTTCAAGGGCTATGAAATGTGTAAAGCAAAGGAAAACTTCATAAACAGCCATTGGGAATGCTAGTGGTTACACCACATTAGAAAATGGGCATTATCCGCTAAAGTTCAAAATATGACCCAGCAATTCTACCTTGAAGTATAACCCCAACAAAAAAGTGCTTGAATATTTGCACAAAGACGTGTTCAAGCATTTTCATAGCAACATTGTTCATAATACCCAAAACTAAAAAATAAATCGTATGTCCATCATCACTACAATTGACACCTACATTATGGTTTAGTCATACAATGCACTACTGCACAACAGAAATTAATGAACTACTCCTTCCTAAAACAATAAAGAGTCAGAAAACATAACACTGCATGCAAGAAAGTCAGGACCAAAATAGTATAAATGGTTTGATTCCATATATTTGAAGTTAAAGGTAAGAAACACATGTGATACAAATATTTTTTTGGTGGGGAAGAAAACGGGAGATGGAATCAGGAGGGGATATAAGAGGTTCCGAGGTGCCAGCGATATTCTATATCTCAACCTGAGAATGTTTACATATATGTGATCACTCTAATAATTCATGGAGTTGTACATTTATGATTTGTAAAGTTTTCTGGATATAGTTTATATTTCAACAAATAATTTAAAACAAAAAAGTCAACAAATATTTTTTGAGCACTTACTTGTGTGCTAGGAATTGAACAGCAAAGCAGAAATTATTCCTGCTTTTATGGGTTTTAAAGTAAAGAGAAGTCATCCATGAAATGAGAATGCAGCTAAATAAATATACCATTATAAGCCAATTAAGTGTTATGATATATAAGTACAGGGTGCAATGAGGGAAATGAGAATAAAAGAAAAACATTACCTTTCATAATTCCAGGCCAGCATTCCCGTGCTGTTGAAATATCACAAACGAGGCAGTGGTTGAGCTACAAATAAGCACTATGTTGGAAGCTACTTTATGAAAACCTGTTATGTTCCAACTCCTTCAGAAATCAGATCACTTGTTATGGAAAATATAATGAGGAAGCTGTAATGTGTACAAGCAGCCCTTTCTTATTACTACTGGGCAAGATTTCTTAAAATGAGATCTATACTTAGGCTTCTCAAAGTTTAAAGTGCACATGAATCACTTTGGGATCTTGTCAAAATACAGATTTTGATACCATAGATACTGGGTGGGGCCTAAGGTACTGAATTTCTAACAATCACATGATGAGGCCCACAGTGCTGTTCTGTGGATCATACTGTGAGAAAGGATCGTCCATATGGCACTGAGCTGACTGATTAATTTAGCCAAACAACTACTTATTTCAATGGGAAACATCAAAACCCCTAAGGAATCACTTCCCTGAATGGATAGCTTATTTGAAGTTTAATTTCAGTTTTAACATTGAAATCTTTAGTGCTTATGCTTATTTGTTCACTTATTTCTATATTTGCCTTATTAAAAAATATTTGAAGAAAATTCCAATCAGTTAAAATGACTCAGTAGAACATCATAAAAGCATTTATATTGTTTCTTTCAAAAAAAAGTATATTCTGCTCAATGTCACTAATTATCAGAGAAATGCAAATCAAAACCCTAAGGAAATATCATCTCACACCAGTCTGAATGGCTATTACTAAAAGTCAGAAAATAACAGATATTGGCAAGGTTGCAGAGAAAAAGGAACACTTGTACACTATTGGTGGGAGTGTAAATTAGTTCAACCATTGTGGATAACAGTGTGGCAATTCCACAGAGAGCTATAAGCAGAACTACCTTTCAACCCAGCAACCCCATTACTGAGTATATACCCAAAGGAATATAACATTTTCCATCACAAAGACACATGCATGCATATGTTCATTGCCAGCACTATTCACAATAGCAAAGACATAGAATCAAAGTAGGTGCCCATCAAGGGTGGATTGGATAAATAAAATATGGTACATATATATCATGGAATGCTACACAAGCATAAACGAAGAACATGGATGTAGCTGGAGAACGTTATCCTAAGTAAATCAATGCAGAAACAGAAAACCAAATACCACACGCTCTCACTTGTAAGTAGGAGTTAAACATTCGGTATTCACGGACATAAAGATGGAAACAATAAACACTGGAGACTACTTGAGGGGGGAGGGAGAGAAGGGGTCAAGGATAAAAAAACTAACTTGTTTACTATAGTCACGCCTGAGTTATGGGATCATTTTTATCCCAAACCTCAGCATCCTGAAATATATCCATATAATAAACCTGCACATGTACCCCTGAATCTAATAGTTGAAATTATCTAAAAAATAAAAGAAAGATCAATGCAGACTATTACAATTATCATGTAGATATGAAGCTATTATCAATTTAAAACAATTATACTTATCTGTCATTGAAGGTAGCCCTGAGACCTGGAGATTTAGGGGACAGATAACAGGATGTGGAGTCAGAAAACTTGAGTTAGAGTTCCTCTCTGACAAGTATTAGTTGGGATGATGATAATATAATAAGACCCTTGATTCTCAATTAAGAAAAAAAATATTTGCCAGCTGGCTGCCTGTTGCACTTCACAAATAGACTTATTTCTGCACTTTAATTGAGGTTTATTTGATGTATAATGAATCACACATATGCAAAGTGTAAAATGTAATGAGATTTGACATATGTACATCTGTGAAACTATCTCCTATGATTGATCAACATGATGAACATAACCATCACTCCCCCAAAGTTTCCCTCTCACCTACCCCTGCCCACCTCTACTTCCAGTCCCTAGCCAACCACTTATTTGCTGTCTGTCATGACAGACTATTTGTATTTTTAAAGTTTTATAAAATGTAATCATAAAGCAGATACTTTCTTATCTGGCTTCTCTTACTCAACATAATTATGTTTTGATTTACCCATGTTGTTGCATCCATCAACAGTTCATTTCTTTATATTGCTGGATAGAATTCGATTGTATGAACGCACCAAAATATGTTTCTTTGTTCATCTCTATTTTAGTTCCAGCTGCTATAACACGATAGAGAGACAAACTGATTTATAAACAACAGAAATTTATTTTTCACAGTTCTGGAAGCTGAAGTCTGAGATCAGGGTGTCAGCACTATTAGGTTCCGAAGAGGGCTCCCTTCCAGGTTGCAAATTTTCATTGTATTTTCACATGGCAGAAAAGAGAATCCAGAGGAGCTCTCTGGATTTTCTTTTCTAAAGAAATGAATCTCATTTATGGGTGCTCCACCTTTATGATCTAATTACTTCTTAAAAGCTTCACCTTCTTATATCATCACATTGGTGGTTAGGATGCTATCATATAAATTTTGGGGGATCACAAACATTTAGTCGTTAGCAATCTCTTAATATCCATATGGTTTGATTTGAATTTGGGGGAACTACAAGTGAAACACCTATGAGCTTTTGTGTAAAAGTCTTTATATGGACATATGCTTTATCTTACATAAATGCCTCACAAAGAAATGGCTAGGTCACACTGCAAATACTTGCATAACTTTTTAAGAGACAAACTGTTTTCAAAGTGGTCATATCAGTTTAAATTCCTGCTAGCAGATGATAAGCCTTTCCATTTCTCTACACCCTTGCTAAAACTTAGTATGGTCAGCCATTTTAACCTTAGACATTCTAGTAGGTATATAGTAATATCTTATTGGGTTTTAAGTTGTATTATCATAATAACTAATAGTGTTGAGCATCTTCTCATGGAATTATTTCCATTCATATATCTTCTTTACTCGTGTCTATTAAAATTTAGCTGATTTTTAAAGAACTGTTTAGTTTAGATTTTATTGTTGAGTACTGAAGATTATTTACATATTCTGGAGTCTAAAAGATTCTAGAAGGCTTTATTAGATGGACCCTTTTTAGAGATTTTTCTCCCAGTCTATGACTTGTCCTTTAAATATTTTACAATATCTTTAGAGGGGCAGAAGCTTTTAATATTGTTGAAGTCCAACGTATAAATTTTGAATTTTATGGAATATGCTTTTGGTGTTACACCTAAGAAAACATAGCCTAATCCTTGGTCATAAAGATTTTAGGCCACATATTTTTCAAGAAGTCTTAGAGTGTTAAGTTTTATAACTAGATCTAGCTTCAAATTTAAGTTTATTTTTAAATATAATCAAAGGTACAAATCAAAGCTCAAATTTTTGGCATATGGAGATCTAAATACTGTTACAGAACCATTTTTTAAAAGACTATATTTAATGCAGTCAATTACCTTTCCACCTTTGTCAAATTCTAAAGGCTTTCTATGTGTGGGTCTATCTGGAAACTCTCTTCTGTTCCATTGAGCTATATGTCTAATTTTATGACAATACTAATACACCGTCTTGATTATTATATCTCTTTAATACTCCTTTAAGTCAGGTATTTTATTTCTCCAACTTTGGTATTCTTTTTCAAAGTTGTATTTTTCTGATACTTTCACATTTCCATATGAATTTTAAAATTAGCTAATAAGTTTTATACAGAAAAAGACTGCCATAATTTTGATTTTGATTATAATGAATCTATAGATTAATTTTAGAAGTATTGATATCTTAACAGTATTGGATCCCTGACTCAAAATATATATATATTTCTCTATTTATAAAGGTTTTCTTTAATTTCTCTGAGTAATACTTTGTAGTTTACAATGTACAGGTCTTGAAGATGTTTTGTCAAATTTGCCCATAATTATTTCTCATTTTTGGTGCTAATCTAAATGTTATTGTTTTCCATTTCAACTTTTGATTGTTATTGCTAATATAGAGAAATATAATTAAATTTTGAATATTGGTTCTGTATCATATAACGATACATTCACATATTAGCGCTAAAACTTTTGTAGAATTCATTAAATTTTCTACAGAGATAATTAAGTCATTTGCTAAGAAATAGGGTTTTACTGTTTTTCCAATCTGTATATCTTTCCTTGCCTTTTTGAAATGGTTATATTCTTCAGTATAATGTTGAATAGAATTGATAAGAGCAGACATTCTTGCCTTGTTCCTGACCATAGAATGAAGGCATTCAGTCTTTCACCATTCAGTATGATATTAGATTTAGGGTTTTCATAGATGACATTCATTAGATTAAGGAAGTTTCCTTCTATTCCTAGTTTGTTGAGAGTTTTTATCTAGACATGGATGTTGGATTTTTTCAGATGCTTTTATGCATATATTGAGATGTTCACGCAGGATTTTTTTTTATTAATATGAATTACGTTGACTTATTTTTTACTGTTAAATCAAATTTGCATTTCTAATATAAAACATACTTGGTTACTATGCATTGTTCTTATATTTTGTTGGATTTGATTTGCTTTGCTAAAATCTTGTTTACAATTTTTGCATTTATATTCATGAGTTTTATTTTTTTGTAATGTAATTCTATGGTATTATTATCAGGGTAATGCTGGCCTCATTTGATTAGTTGAAAAGTATTCTCTCTTCCTCGATTTTTTGAAATAATATGGGAGAAAATGATGTTATTTTTCTTTACATGGTAAAGAGAAATTAATATTGCAGATGTATGTATGGTTGGTATTTGGCTGACCTTAATATTGGGAGATTTTTTTTCTAGATTATCTAGATGAGTCTAATGTAATTAACAGAGTCCATAAAAGTGGAAGGAGAAACAGGAAAAATCAGTGTGAGCCCGATGTGATGTGAGAGAGACTCAACTGACCATTGCTGGTTTTGAAGATGAAAGGCAGCCGTGAGCCAAGGAAGATAGTCTCTAGAAGCTGGAAAAGGCAAGAAAATGGATTATTTTGAGCCTCCACAAATAAATCTAGCCTTGCCAGTACATTGATTTTAGTCCATGTCAGACTTCTGACTTACAGATTAGTAAAATAATAAATGTGCATTATTTAAACGAAGTTTGTGGTAATTTGTTACTGAAACAATAGAAAATGAATACAGCAGAATTCACCAGTGAAAAAATATTAGCTCATTATTTTCTTTGCATGAACCTGTTAAATTTCAAATTCAATTATTTTAATACATAAAGCTTATTCAAGTTGTCTATAATTTCTTCTGAGCTTTTGTGGTGTGTCTTTAAAGCAATTTGTCCATTTTATCTAAGTTGCTGAATTTATTGTCATGAAATTGTTCATAATATTCTCTTTCTATCCTTTTTGGTTTAAATTTTAATCTCTGGGATACATGTTCAGGATGTGTAGGTTTGTTACATAGGTAAATGTGTGCCATGGTGGTTTGCTGCACCTACCAACCCATCACCTAGGTATCAAGCCCCACAGAATTGACATTCTAATGGTAGTTTAATGGGAATAGCAGATAATCTATAAATTACTTTGGGCAATATGGACATTTTCATGATATTGATTCTTCCTATCCATGAGCATGGAATGTTTTCACATTTGTTTGTGTCGTCTCTTATTTCCTTGAGTAGTGGTTTGTAGTTCTATTTGAAGAGATCCTTCACTTTCCTTGCTAGCTACATTCCTAGGTATTTTATTCTCTTTGTAGCAATTCTGAATGGGAGTTTATTCATGATTTGGCTTTCTGTTTGTCTACTGTTGGTGTATAGGAATACATGTGATTTTTGCCCATTAATTTTGTATCCTGAGACTTTGCTGAAGTTGCTTATCAGCTTAAGTATCTTTTGGACTAAGACTATGGGGTTCTCTAGATACAAGATCATGTCATCTGCAGAGACAGTTTGATTTTCTCTCTTCCTATTTGAATAACATTTATTTCTCTTGCCTGGTTGCCCTGGCCAGAAATTTCAATACTATTTTGAATAGGAGTGGTGAGAGAGGGCATCCTTCTCTTATGCTGGTTTTCAAGGGAAATGCTTCCAGCTTTTGCCCATTCAGTAAGATATTGTCATAAATAACTTATTATTTTGAGATATGTTCCATCAATACCTAGTTATTGAGAGTCTTTAACATGAAGGGGTGTTGAATTTTATGGAATGCCTTCCCTGGACCTATTCAGATAATCATGTGGTTTTCTTCAGGAGTTCTTGCAAGGCAGACCTGGTGGTGACAAATTCCCTCATCATTTGCTTGTCTGAAAAGGATTTTATTTCTCTTTCATTTATTAAGTTTAGTGTGACTGGATATGAAAATCTGGGTTGGAAATTTTTTTCTTTATAATGTTGAATATTGGCCGCCAATTTCTTCTGGCTTGGAGGGTTCCTGCTGAGAGGTACACTGTTAGTCTAGTGGGTTTCCTTTTGTAGGTGATCTGGCCATTCTCTCTGGCTGCCCTTAACATTTCTTTCCTTTATTTCAACCTTGGAGAATCTGATGATTATGTATCTTGGGGTTGATCTTCTCATGAAGTGTCTTACTGGACTTCTCTGAATTTCCTGGATTTGAATGTTGTTCTGTTTTGTTTGGTTGAGGAAGTTCTCCTGGATAATATCCTGAAGTATGTTTTCTGACTTGGCTCCATTCTCCCCATCTCTTTCAGGTACTCCAATCAGTCATAGGTTTAGTCTTTTAACATAATCCCATAGTTCTCAGAGTTTTTGTTCATTCCTTTACATTATTTTTCTCTAATCTTGTCTGCCTGTCTTATTTCAGCAAAATAGTCTTCAAGCTCTGAAATTCTTTCCTCTGCTTAGTCTATTTGGTTATTGATGCTTGTGGTTGCATCGTGAAGGTCTCCTGTTGTGTTTTTCAGGTCCATCAGGTCATTTATGTTCCTCTCTAAACTGATTATTCTGGTTAACAGCTCTTCTAATGTTTTCCCATGGTTCTTAGCTTCTTTGCATTGTGTTAGAACATGCTCCTTTACCTCAGCAAAGTTTGTTATTACCCACTTTCTGAAGCCTACATCTGTCAATTTATACATCTAAGCCTCTGCTCACTTCTGTGCCCTTGCTGGAAAGGTGTTGCGATCATTTAAGGAAGAAGTATCATGCTGGCTTTTTGAGTTTTCAGTGTTTGTTGTTGTTGTTGATTCTTTCCCATCTTTGTGAGTTTGTCTAGCTTTGATCTTTGAAGCTGTTGACCTGCGGATGGGATTTTTGTGGGGAATTCTGTGTTGCTGCTGTTGCTGTTGCTCTCTGTTTCATTATTATTATTATTTTTTAACAGTCAGGCCCCTTTTCTATAGGGCTGCTGCAGTTTGTTGGCAGCCCACTCCAAACCCTATGCACCTGGTCCCTCCCACACCTGAAGGTGTAACTAGTAGAGGCTGCAGAATAGCAAAGATGGGTGCCCACTCCTTCTTCTGTGATCTCTGTTTCAGAGAGGCATCAACCTCATCCGGAAGGAATACTCTTGCATAAAGTGTCTGGCAACTCTAGTGGGGCATCTCACCCGGTCAGGAGGCACATGATCTGGGACCCATTTAAGAAAGCACTCCAGCTGCCTCTTAGCAGAGGGGTTGTGCCACGCTGCAGGGAATCCCACTGATCTGGGCTGCCTGGATTCTTCAGAGCCAGCAGGGGGAAAGACTGTCTGTTGATCCACAGAGACAATGGCCACTCCTTTTCCCAGGGGCTTTGTCCCAGGGAGATTAGAGTTCTGTCCCTAAACCACTGGCTAGTGTTGCTGAAATTCCTGCAGGGAGGCCTCACTCAGTGAGGAGGGATGGGTCAGGGTCTGGCCTAAAGAGGCAGTCTGGCCATGATCTGCCACAGAAGGAGGGTGGCCATCATCACTGTGGCTGCTTTCCACCTAAGGTGGCTGAGCTCCCTCAGGGAGGGGCAGCTGTCTGCTGCCTAACATGACTGAGCTCCTGGGGAAATGGGTGACAGCCATCACTGAAACTCCAGTCTGTCATTTTCCCCCTGCTGGTTCTAGGGAGACTGGATGCTTTGAAACCCGGGAGGAATTCCCTACTGTTCAGAATAGCAGGTGTGGAAGGAATTGAAGAACCATGGGGGCAGGTCTTTTCCATGCTATTCTCATTATAGAGAATAAGACTCATGAGATCTGATAGGTTTAAAACTGGAGTTTTCTTGTACAAGCTCTCTTCCTTTATCTGCCACCATGTGAGACATGCCTTTCACCTTCAGCCATGATTGTGAGGCATCCCCAGCCACGTGGAAATGTAAGTCCATTAAACCTCTATCTTTTGTAAATTGCCCAGTTTCATGTATGTCATTACCAGCAGTATTAAAACAGACTAATACATATACCCAAGAATGGAATTCCTGGGTTATAGTGTAACTCTATGTTTAACATTCTGAGAAGTTCTCAACCTGTTTTCTAAAGTGGTTTTTCAGTTTTACATTCTCACTAGCCATAAACAAGGGTTCCAATTTCCCTGCATCCTGACATTTATTATTGTCCATCTTTTTTATGTTCTCAACACAGGGGATGTGGAAATTATACCACTGTGATTTTGATTTGTGACTCTCTGGTTAATAATTATGTTGAGAATATTTTTGTGTTCTTATTGGCTGTTTGTAAATCTTGTTTGGAAAAATATACATTCAGATCCTTTGCCCATTTTTAAATTGTTTTTTATTATTGAGATATTTGAGTTGATTATTGCAATATGTTTACTATATATTCTGAATACTAGCCCAATATCAGATATATAACTTATGTTTTATCACATTGTGTGGGATGTGTTTTTATTTTTTAAATAGCACCCATTGAAGAACACATGTTTTTATGTTATATCCATTGAAGAACATATGTTTTTAGACTTTTTATGAAGTCTGTGTTTTTTAGGTGCTCGTGCCTGCAGTATAATAAAGTTTTACACCTAGGATTTACTTTTAAGAGTTTAATGGTTTTACCTCATTCATTTAATGTCTTTGAACCATTTGGAATTGATTTTTGTATATGTTATAAAGTGGATGTCCAAGTTCATTTTTTGCATATGAATATTCATAGTCCCAGACCATTTATTAAAAAGTTTGTTTTTCTGCTAAATTTTCTTAACACCCTGGTAGGAAATAAATTAAACAGAAATGTTTTTTATTTCTGGATTCTCAGTTATATTCTTTTGATCTACATATCTGTTCTTTCACCAGTACTAACACAGTAGCTTTGCACTGAATTTTCAAATCATTAAGTGGAATTTTTTCTAATTTTGTTCTTTTATTAAGGTTTCTTTGGCAATTTTAGGACTTTTATACTTCCATATAGATTTTAGGATCAGCTTGTCAGTTTCTGTATAAAGGAGAAATCAAATTTTGATAAGGACTGTATTGTATCTTTGGATTCATTGTGAGAGTATTGCCATCTTTATAACATTAAGTCTTTGGATATGTAAGCACAGGATATCTTTCCATTTATTTAGATCTTCTTTAATCATTTTTCACAATATTTACTAGTTTTCCAAGTATAAGTTTTGTACTTTAAAAAAATTCCTAAGTACGTTATTTCTGATGCTATTGAAAATGGGATTTTTTCCAAAAAAAATTTATCTGGAGATTCACTTCTAGTATGTAGAAATAAAATTGATTTTTTTTGAGGCAGGGTCTTGCTGTGCTGCCTAGGCTGGAGTGCAGTGGCATAATCATGGTTCAACTGCAGCTTTGACCTCCTGGGCTCGAGAGATCTTCTCATGTCAGCCTCCAGGGTAGCTAGGATTACAGACACGTGCTACCATGCCGGCTAATTTTTTTTTTTTAATTTTTAGTAGAGACGAATTCTCATTATGTTACCAAGGCAGGTCTTAACTACTGGGCTCAAACAATCCTCCCACCTCAACCTCCCAAAGTGTTAGGACTGTGTAAACCACCACATAGGGCACAATTAACTTTTGCATATTGTTCTTGTATCCTGCAACCTTGCTGATCTTATGTATTAGCTCTAATCATTTTAAGTAAATTTCTTTGGATTTTCTGATAGAAGATTATGTCATTGGCAAATACAGATAGTTTTATTTTTTTCTTTACAATCTGGATCATTATTATTTTGTCTCCTTTCCTAATTGTCCTGGCTAAAACCTACAGTACAGTGTTAGAGTTGTTGATGGTGGACGTCAATATCTTGTTCGTCATCTTAGAAATGAAGCCTTCAGTCTTTCACTATTAATTGTGAGGCTATACACAAGGGACTTAAAAATTTTACAAGAAAAAAAGCCACACAACTCCATTAAAAAGTGAGCACTGAGTAAAGGACATGAACAGACATTTTTCAAAAGAAGGCATACATGCAGTCAACAATCATATGAAAAAAAAAGCTCAGCATCGCAGACCTTTAGAGAAATGAAAATCTAAACCACAGTGAGATATCATCTTATAGCAGTCAGAATCGGTATTATTTAAAAGTGAAAAAATAACAGTTCCCGGCAAGATTGTGAAGAAAAAGGAACACTTACACGGTTTTGGTGGGAGTGAAAATTACATCAACCATTGTGGAAGACAGTGTGGTGATTTCTTAAAGATCTGAAGGCAGAAATACCATTCAACCCAGCAATTCCATTACTGGGTAAATACCCAGGAAAATATAAATTGTTCTATGTTAAAAACATATGTGCATGTATGTACATTATAGCACTATAAGCAATAGCAAAGACATGGAATCAACCTAAATGCCCATCAGTGATAGACTGGATAAAGAAAATGTGGTACCTATACACCATGGAACTCTATGCAGCCATAAAAAGGAATGAGATCACGTCCTTTGCAGGGACATGGATGGAGCTGGAAGCCATCATCCTCCATAAACTAACACAGGAACAGAAAACCAAATACCACCAACAAAAAAATAACAGAGAACCAAATAAGAGGTTCTCACTTATAAGTGGAAGCTAAATGATGACAAAACATGAATACATAGAAGGGAACAACACACATTGGGACCTACTTGGTCTTGATCACTTTTTGTTTCTGCAAGATATCACACTGGTCCATTACATTGATGACATTATGCTGATTGGATCCAGTTAGCAAGAAATAGCAAACACACTGGAGCTACTGGTGAGACATTTGCTTGCCAGAGAATGTGAAATAAATCTGACAAAAATTCAGGGAGCTTCTACCTCAGTAAAATTTCTAGGAGTCCAGTGGTGTGGGGTCTGTTGAGATATTCCTTCTAAGGTGAAAGATAAGTTGCTGTATTTGGCCCCACCTACAACCAAGAGGCACAACTCCTAGCAGGCCTATTTGTATTTTGGAGGCAACACATTCCTCATTTGGGTGTGTTATTCTAGCCCATTTATCGAAAGACCTGAAAGGCTGCCAGGTTTGAGTGTGGTCCAGAGCGGCAGAAGGCTCTGCAACAGGTCCAGGCTTCTGTGCAAGCTGCTCTGCGACTTGAGCCATATGAGCCAGCAGATCCAATGTTGCTTGCGGTGTCAGTGGCAGATAGGGATGCTGTTTGGAGCCTTTGGCAGCTCCCCATAGGTGAACCACAGAGGAGGTCTGTAGGATTTTGGAACAAGGCCTTGCCATCTTCTGCAGGTAACTACTCTCTTTTTGAGAGACAGCTCTTGGCCCATTACAGGGCTTTGGTGGAAACTGAACGTTTAACTATGGGTCATCAAGTCACCATGCAAACTTAACTTCCTATCATGAACTGGGTGCTTTATGACCTATCTAGTCATAAAGTGGGTAATGCACAGCAGCATTCTATCTTCAAATAAAAGTGAATATATGTGATTGGGCTTGAGCAGGTCCTGAAGGCACAAATAAGTCATATGAGGAAGTGGCTCAAATGCCTATTATCTCCGCTTCTGCCACTGTGCCTTCTCTCCCCTAGCCCACACCAATGGCCTCATAGGGAGTTCCCTATGATCAGCAGACAAAGAAAGAGAAGACTAGGTCCTGGTTCACAGATGGTTCTTCATGATATACAAGCACCACTAGGAAGTGGAGAGCTGCCACACTACAGCCCCTTTCTAGGACATCCCTGAAGGACAGTGGTGAAGGGAAATTGTCCCAGTGGGCAGAACTTTGAAAAATGCACCTGCTTGTATACTTTTCATGGAAGGGGAAATGGCCAGATGTGTGATTATATACTAATTCATGGGCTGTAGCCAATGGTTTGGCTGGATGATCAGGGACTTGAAAGAAGCACGATTGAAAAATTGGTGGCAAAGAAATTTGGGGAAGAGGTATGTGGATGGACCTCTCTGGGTGGTCAAAAACTGGGAAGATATTTGTATCCCATGTAAGTGCTCACCCACGGGTAACCTCGGCAGAGGAGGACTTTAATAATCAAGTGGAGAGGATGACCCATTTTATGAACACCACTCAGCCTCTTCCCCAGTCACCTGTCATTGCCCAATAAACTCATGAACAAAGCAGTCATGGTGGCAGAGATGGAGGTTATGCATGGGCTCAGCAACATAGACTTCCACTTACAAAGGCTGACCTGGCTATAGCCACTGCTGAGTGCCCAATTTGACAGCAGCATAGACCAACATTGAGCCCTCAAAATGGCACCATTCCTCAGGGTGATCAGCCAGCTACTTGGTGGCAGGTCGATTATATTAGACCTATTCCATCATGTGAAGGGCAGAGGTTTGTCCTCACTGGAATAGATGCTTACTCCAGATATGGGTTTGCCTATCCTGCATGCAATTCTTTTGCCAAGACAGCCATCTGTGGAATCATGGAATGCCTTTTTCACCATCATGGTATTCCACACAGCATTGCCTTTGACCAAGTCACTTACTTTATGGCTAAAGAAGTGTGGCTGTGGGCTCATGCTCATGATATTCACTGGTCTCACCATGTTTCCCATCATCCTGAAGCAGTTGGATTGACAGAATGGTGGAATGGTCTTTTGAAATCGCAATTACAATGCCGAGAAGGTAAGAATACTTTGTAGGTCTGGGGAAAAGTTCTTCAGAAGGCCGTGTATGTTCTGAATCAGTGTCCAATATATGGTACAGTTTCTCCCATAGCCAGAATTCATGCACCCAGGAATCAAGGGGTGGAAGTAAAAGTGGTGCCACTCACCATCACCTTAGGTGATCCACTTGCAAAATATTTGCATCCTGTTCCTGTAACATTCTGTTTTGCTGACCTAAAGGTCTTAGTTCCAGAGGGAGGAATGTTGTTGCCTCCAGGAGACATAACAACAATTCCATTAAATTGGAAGTTAAGATTGCCATCTGGGAACATTGGGCTCCTCCTACCTTTAAGTTAATGGGCTAAGAAAGGAGTTACAGTGTTGGCTGGGGTGACTGACTATCAAGATGAAATTAGTCTACTACTTCACAATGGAGGTAAGAAAGAGTATGCGTGGGATACAGCAGATCCCTTTGGGCATCTCTTAGTATTTCCATGGCCTATGATTAAGGTCAATGGGAAATTACAATAGCCCAATCCAGTTAGGACTACAAATTGCACAGACCCTTCATGAATGAAGGTTACAGTCATTCCACCAGGAAAAAAATCACAACCTGCTGAGATGTTGCTGAAGGCAAAGAAAATACAGAATGGGTATTAGAAGAAGGTAGTCATCAATACCACCTATGACCACGTGACCAGCTGCAGAAACGAGAACTGTAAGTGTCATGAGTATTTCCTCCTTCTTTTGTTAAAAACGTTTGTGCATGTACACACTTGTACTAAGGAAAATATCTTCATTTTTTTCCTTTATCATGTGACATAAGATTTATTGACTTCATATCAGTATTTAAGTATTGTTAACTTTATGTAATGGCATTTGTCTTGGGATCGGTGTTTCTAGTTGTACAAAGAAGAGTTGAATTACGTTCGGTGTAATTATGACCTTATTATTGTCTTTATTTGAAGATTATGTATAATCTCAGGAGATGTGCGTGGGTTTAACCTGACAAGGGATAGTCTTGTGATGGTTAATACTGAGCGTCAACTTAATGGATTGAAAGATACCAAGCATCTATCCTGGATGTGACTGTGAAGATGCTGAGATTAACATTTGAGTAAGTGGGCTGGGAAAGGCTGACCCACCTGTAATCTGGTTGGGCACCATCAAATCAGCTGCCAGCATGGCTGGAATATAAAGCAGGCAGAAAAACGTGAAAAGACTAAAGTGGCTTAGCCTTCCAGCCTATATCTTTCTCCCATACTCAATGCTTCCTGCCCCCAAACATGGTACTCCAAGCTCTTCAGCTTTGGGACCTGGACTTGCTTCCTTGCTCCTCAGCTTGCAGATAGTCCATTGTAGGACCTTGTGATTATGTGAGTTAATACTAATTAATAACCTCATATTATATATATAAGGTTTTATATACATATATATATGCTTTTTAATATATATATGTATATACATATACACACACACACACACACACACACATATATATAATCTCCTAATAGTTGTGTTTCTCTAGAAAATCCTGTCTAATACACTTGCCTTGTCTCAGATGAGACTTTGGACTGTAGACTTCTGAGTTAATGCTGAAATGAGTTAAGACTCTGGGGGACTATTGGAAAGCCATGATTGGTTTTGTCATATGACAACATGAGATTTGGGAAGGGCCAGGGTGAAATAATATGGTTTGACTGTGTCGCCACCAAAATATCTTCTTTAATTTTAGCTCCAATAATCCTTGTCTGTGGTGGGAGGGAACCAGTGGGAGGTAATTAAATCATGGGGGAAGGATTTTCTCATGCTGTTTTTATGATAGTGAATAAGTCTTATGAGATCTGATTTTTTTTTAAAGGGCAGTTCTCCTGCATATGCTCTCTTGCCTGCTGCCATGTAAGATGTTCCATTGCTCCTCCTTTGCCTTCCACCGTGATTTTGAGGCCTCCCCAGCCATGTGGAACTGTGAGTTCATTAAATCTCTTTTTATTTAATAAATTACCCAGTTTTGGGTATGTCTATTAGCAGTGTGAGAATGGATGAATAAGCACCTCAAAAAAAGTTTGAAGCAAGTGATAATATCTTGTAAACTCAGTTATACTGGAAGCCTAAAAAGGTAAAGCCATATATCACTGAGACCATGACTGCTTTTAGAATTTGAAAAGATCAAATTGAAGCCTACAAACTGAAGTGGCCTTGCTCTGGGAGACATTTTTATATGGTATAATGTTGGACTGCCCTATTACTGGATTAATGGTTCTCTAGTAGTAAGACAGTATCTTTTTCTCTTTATGATCCTTTTGCTATAGGGATCCATAGTCAAAATCAGAATATGGTTGGTAGTATAATAAAATATATATAATTTGTCTTTGTTCCCAGTTCTTTGCCCAGATCTCCTAAAACACTTGGAATTTTCTGAGCAATAGAAGTATCACTTTATTAATAATGAACACCTTTCAACCATACCTAACTTTTTGCTAATAAGGTGACCCAGGATGGATCTCGAGATACCTTCAGGATGAGGACCGGTTATGAAAGGAAAACCAACTACATAATTAAAGAGTTGCATTCTTCATAATAAAACTATAATTGTAACTATTGCATTTTCTTGAGTTACCTCAGTAGTTCTGACAAATTATCAAACCTGAGTAGGGGTCATGGGAACCCCTGAATTTATAGTCAGCCAGGCAGAAGTGCAGGTTAAATGGGGACCCCATCTGTGGCTGGTATATGAAGTATGGTCTTATGGGACTGAACTCTAACCTGGAGGATCTGTGCTAACTCTAAGTAGTGTCTGAATTTAATTGAAATGAATTGAATTGTTGAATACTCAGTTGATGTCAAATAACTGGAGACTTGGCTATTGATTAGAAAAAAAAAAAAAAGCACATGCTCATATATCCTCTCCAGCTCTCTTGTGGTTACTATTTGTATCATATATTTTTTTCTATTCCTTTACTTTCAACCTATCTGTGTCATTAATTTTAAAGTGTCCCTTCTTGACAGCACATGGTTGCTGTCATTTTTTAATCCATTCTATCAATCTGGTTTTTAATTGGAGTATCCATACCATTTACATTTTATGGGATTACTGGTAAGATTTATTCTTTTTAAAACTTGTTTTCTGTATGTAAACTCTAGGTTGTCCCTATTCTTTTGTGTTAAATATATTGCAGTGTACCATTTAAATCCTTTGCCATTTATTTTGTAATATGTATTAAGTGATACATCTCTCGGTGTTTCCACTGTGGGTTAAATTAACATTATAATTTAAAATAATCTAGTTAAGATTAATATCAACTCTGATGATGTTTTATGTGTCAGCTTTGCCAGGCTATCACCAGAGTTACAGAATCAAATACTAATCCAGATATTCCTGTGAAGATGTCTTGTAGGTGTGATTAAAGTCTAAATTTAGCTGACTTTTACTAAGGTGGATTATCCCACATAATTTAAGTAGGCCTGATTAAATTGAGTTAAAGAATCTTAAGGGTGAAACTGAGGTTTTGGAAAATAATTCCACCTGTGGATAGCAACTCTAGGACATAATGAAGATTCCCAGGCCTCTCTTCCTGGTATTATAATCTATGGATTTTGGGCTTGTCTTGCCAGTATCCATACTTACAGAAGCCATTTATTTTTTGCAATTCATCTTTTAATATATAGTTGCACGAATTCTTTTTCTCTTGTTGAACCATCACTGTACAAATTTTGGTATTGTAAGTGGTTCTAGAAGAAAAGAGTATTCAGCATCCTTTTTATTAATTGATTCCAGGTTATCTGGGATTGGTTCCCTATTGTGATTGGATTAGATACACTAATGATTCTATTTCCCATGGTAAAGAGGGTACTATTAGTCCATGGCATAATGTTGCAATAGAGATATGCAAAATGTCACCACTTATTACTCCTTATCAAATACCTACAAAAGGTGTGGTTCTGTTATTTAATATATTTAATACCTTAAAACATTTTAGTAAAATTAAACAGTATAATAGGATTGACCAGTTGCTTCTATCTGCACTGCAGAAAGTTGTAGGAAAAAAAAGGATTATATCAGGGTCTCAAATTCCCAGCTAAGATATACATAAATAACCTGAAAGCTTCTATATCTGCTCTGAAATAAACTCTTATCTTCTGTACCCACAAGGCTAAGATTTCTGTAAGCTAAACCCAGAATCATAGCCTGCCAGTGGGTAAATTATTATGCAAATTAAATTCCTAACCTCTCAGGGTGTCTTCTGTTTAAATAAAGGCAGTGCTTACAGAGAAATGTGATCCTAAAATTCAGAATGGGGATATATGAGAAGGTCCACTGAACCTGAAAACATTGAATCCCTAAATTCTAACAATTCTTCTTTGTCAATAGAAGCATTCCTCCCACCCCGACTTGAGAAAGTTAGTTCTGTTTTGTCCAAAGAAACTATAAATACCTTCCCTGAGGTAGTTGCTTTGCAAGGTAGTACTGATTCTCCTAAAATTCTACCCCTAGAAACTTACCCTTTCTTCTAAACCTGTAACTAAACTCAAGTCCAAGAAGGCCCCAATGAAAAATTACTCATAAGAAGGCACTACATAACCCAGAAGACCCATCTGTTTTTTCCAGTTTATACAGACAGAAATCTGAAGAATATGTGGGGGAGTAGATCTTAAGGGTGTGGGATAATGGGGAAGGATGGAATATAACATTGGATTAGATTGAATTTATTGATATAAACCCAAGCAGAGACTCTGAGTTTAATTTTTTAACTCAAGGAGTTAGAAAGGGTTCTATCAGTGTTTTAGGTTGGTTGACTGAAACATGGACACAAAAGTGGCCTACATTAATTAAGTTGAAATAATATAACTGCCTTGGTATACAGTAGAAGAAATCATCAAAATGCATAGAGAGATTAAAATATTACAGTGGATTCATCATGTAAAGCCTTCTGGCCCACCTCAAGAGAAAAAAAATATTTCTGAGAAAGCTCCAAGTCATGTCAAATAAAGACAGTTTTACAAGTAGAGTCTCGTAGAGAACCATCAGATACGTCAAACTATTAAAACTCTTTGGGAATAGGGTCTTTAGGAAACTCGAAAACAGTTTTCTCTTTTTAACGGCGGTCAACTTGCTTGATTGTATTGTTATTGCAGGCTGTTGATTTTCAAGGCAAATGCAGAGCTGGAGACAGTGGGATGGATATAGGCCCAGGCAAAAACCACAAGCAGTGATACCAGAAAAATGGTGGAATAAGAAGTTACAGCACTTATGCCCTATCAAAAAAAATGATTTAACAAATATATGTGGACTAAAATACCCTAATGAGAATGTCAAAATCCAGATGAGAAAGTGTAACACCATAGAAAAGCACAACACTAAGAACAATTACATTTAAACAGATAAAAGGAGCAGTTTCACTTTACTTGTGTCATCCCTCCCCAAACTTGCAAAGTGTCGTCTTGAGAGAGATACCCACAGACTATAATTTCTCCCAGGGGGGAAAGATAGCAAAGTGTGTATTCAATTTCCCCTGATATTGAGGGCATTGTTCAAGAGACTGTCTTCTGCCATGTCTCATCCAGAGTGCTGAGACAACTAAATAGTTAGAAAACCTGGGGTAGTTAAAAACAAAGAAAAGGGGTGGGGGCTTCTCAGCAGCTGGTAGGGCTTTCAACACCCAGTGCAAATCTCAGCAGACATGTGTGGATATCGCCAGCTGGTGCAATAATATCAGCATCCAGCATGGGTCTCAGTGGACAGTGTGGATCTCACTGGCTGGCGCAATTCAGTTCTCTGGAATTGGAAATAAGTACATAATCCTCACACTTTTTATTTAGGAGAAAAGAAGAGAAGTGAAACTTGCAGCCAGTGTCCTTGCAACTCAGTACACTGCCCTCAGGAAAAGGGGGAGGTGGCTTCTAGGTCCCTGAATGGCTCTCTGGGATAGAGATAAGGTACACACTCCTAAGACTTGTATCCCGGAAGTGGGAGAGAGCTGTGAAGCAGGCATATATATTGAATAGTTTTAATACGTTCATACAATCTCTAACTAGGTTGATTGGTGAAGC
This sequence comes from Cacajao melanocephalus, assembly GCA_963573385.1. Classification (NCBI taxonomy): domain Eukaryota; kingdom Metazoa; phylum Chordata; class Mammalia; order Primates; family Pitheciidae; genus Cacajao; species Cacajao melanocephalus. Next base: position 9,751 of record CAUYLG010065282.1, on the reverse strand, counting down.
CCTTCCCCTGCTGAAGTCATTCCATAAACGAAACTTAAAGATGACTGCCACTCTAACTGGCGTATCTCATGGTATCTCATTGTGGTTTTGATTTTCATTTCTCTAATGACCAGTGATGATGAGCTCTTTTTCATAGATTTGTTGGCCACAAAAATGTCTTCTTTTGAAAAGTGTCTATTCATATCCTTTGCCCACTTTTGATGGGGTTGTTAGTATTTTTTTCTGTAATTTTGTTTGTTTTTTTTGTAGATTCTGGATTTTAACCCTTTGTCAGATGGATAGATTGCAAAATTTTTCTCCCATTCTGTAGGCTACCTGTTCATTCTGATGATAGCTTCTTTTGCTGTGCAGAAACTCTTTAGTTTAATTATATTTCATTTATCAATTTTGGCTTTTGTTGCAATTGCTTTCGACGTTTTAGGCATGAAGTCTTTGCCCATGCCTATGTCCTGAATGGTATTGTCTAGGTTTTCTTCTGGCTTTTTTATGGTTTTAGGTCTTACACTTAAATCTTTTATTCATATTGAGTTAATTTTGGTATAGGATGTAAGGAAGGGATCCAGTTTCAGTTTTTTGCATATGGATTTAGAACTAGAAATACCATTTAACCCAGCAATCCCATTACTGGGTATATACCCAAAGGATTATAAATCATTCTACTATAAAGACACATACACATGTATGTTTATTGCAGCACTATTCACAATAGCAAAGACATGGAAAACCAACCCAAATGCCCATCAGTGATAGACTGGATAAAGAAAATGTGGCACATACACACCACGGAATACTATGCAGTTATAAAAAAGAATGAGTTCAATGCCAGGTATAGTATGCACCTAAAATAAAATTTAAAAAAGAGAAAATAAAGAATGAATTCATGTCCTTTGTAGGGACATGGATAAAACTGCAAACCATCATTCTCAGAAAACTAACACAGGAACAGAAAACCAAACATTACATGTTCTCGCTCAAAAGGGGAGTTGAACAATGAGAACATATGGGCACAGGGAGGGGAACAACACACACTGGGGCATGTCAGGGAGTGGGGGCAAAGGAAGAGATAGCACTAGGAGAATATCTAATGTAGATGATGGGTTGATGGATGCAGCAAACCACCATGGCACATGTATACCTATGTAACAAACCTGCAAGTTCTGCAAATGTATCCCAGAACTTAAAGCATAATAATAATAAAAAACTTAAAGAGGTGGCTTTATCTTCAAATACACAGACACCAACATAAAACGACAAAAAGCATAAAGAATCAGGGAAACATGACACTATAAAGAATTCTCTAATAAACAACTCTAATGAAGTAGAGATCTATGAATTGCTGGATAAATAAGCCAAAACAATCACCTTAAAGAATTTTAGTGAGATATTAAAAAGCACAGAGACAAGTAGCTGAAATACTAAAATAATAATGAACAAAATGAGACTATTAACAACTTTATAAAGACATAAAAAGTAACCAAACAGAAAATCTGGATGTAAAGAAGGCAGTAACTGAACTCAAAAAGTTAATAGAGAGCTTCAACAACATAATCAATCAAGCAAAAGAATCAACAATCTCAACAAGTCATTTGAAATAAGCCCACCACCAGAAATAATTAAAAAAAAATAAGTGAAGAGAGCCTTCAGTATTTACGGGACACCATGAAGCAAGCCAATATGCACATTATGGGAGCTCCTTCCAGCAGGAGATGAGAGAAAGAAAAGAGCAGAAAGCATCTTTAAAGAAATAATGGCTAAAAACTTCCAAAATCTGGATAGGGAAATGTACATTCAGATTTATAAAGCCCAAAGATTGACAGTTAATTAAATCCAAAAAATTCTATGCCTAGGAACATTATAATCAAATTCTCAATGTCAAATACAAGAGAATTTTTTAAATCAGAAAAAGGAAAATGACATGTTACTGACAAAGAATCTCTCATAAAACTATGAGCCAATTTCTCACCAGAAACATTGCAGGTCAGAAGGAAATGGGTTGATATAGTCAAAATGTTGAAATAAATAAAATAGCTTTCTACCAAGAATACTTTATCTAACAAAGCTGTTTTTCAGAAATGAAAATTAAATAAAAGCATTTCTGGAAAAACAAAATTTGAGAGTGTTCATCATGACTAGAATTGCCTTATGAAAAGGATTAGGGAGTTATTGAAGATGAAATAAAAGGACACAAATTAACAGCAAAAAATCACATGAAAAATATAAAACTCATTATATAAAGGTAACTATACAAATAGACAGCAGTGTAATAATGTAATAGTGATGTGTAAATTACTCTTAATTTTAGTACAAAATTGAAAACACTAAAGTATTAAGAATAGCTGTAATGACAAAAATTTGTTAATGGATACACAATATAAAACACGTAAATTGTCAAAAATAACATGAAGTTTGGGTAGTGAGAAGTAGAAGTGTAAATGTGATGGAGGCTAAGTTGGTATCAGCAAAAAATCGATTGTTATATCTTATCCATCACCTCATCTACTTATCATTTACTTATGATGAGAATATTTCAAATCTGCCTCTGTAGTAATTTTGAAATATGCAACACATTATTACTAATTATCATCATGTTATACAATAAATTACTAAAGCCCATTTCTACTATGTCCTAAATCTATAATCCAGTGTCTCTAAATAAAATAACCTCTAAAGTAATTTTTTGTATTGCTGCTTTAATTCTTTTTCTCTATTACTTGTTTTGAGCAATTGACTGAGTTGGGTATTAGGGTATCTTTATTCATGTTTCTTTATCTAGAATTTATTGAGTTGCTTGGATTTATGAGTTTATAGTTTGCATAAAATTTGAAAATTTTAAATATTATTTTATGCTCCCTCTTCCAGAGACTCAAATTGCACATATATTAAGGTTCTTGTAGTTGTCTAAAAATTGCCAAATGCTCTTTTAAATATATTTTTTTGTTCTTCTCTGTATTTCATTTTGGATAGCTTCTAGTTCTATGTCTTCTTTCTCAGGGGGTGTGAATTAGTCAATTCTGCTATAAAGAACTTCCTGAGACTGGGTAATTTATAGAGAAAAAACTTTAGTTAACTCATAGTTTTGCATGGCTCGGGAGGCCTCAGGAAACTTACAATCATGGTGGAATGCATCTCTTCACAGGGTAACAGGAGAGAAAATGAGATCTAAGTAAAATGGAAAGCCTCTTATAAAACCATCTGTTCCCGTGAGTTCTCATCCACTATCACAAGAACAGCATGGTGGAGACTACCTCCATGATTCAAATATCTCCATCTGGTCCCACCCTTGACACATGGGATTATTACAATTCAAAGTGAGATTTGGGTAGGGACACAGAGCCAAACCATATCAGTGTATTTCTGGTGGGAAAGTAAATGTTGGTTCTGTTATTTTTTTCTTCACTGGAGACAGTAGTCTTGAATATGTTTTTATATGGAAAATTCTGTTTCATGTGAAAGAACATATTTTTATATGGAAGACAAATCATTATAGCCTGATGTCCCCTTTATGAAGTCACAAAGGTAGCATAATCATTATACATTGTCTGTCAAATATATACAGAGCACAAGGATTGAGACAAGTGATAGGAAAGCCAACACAGTAATGACCCCTTAGCTAAAAGTGGTCATAGTCTTCCTTCCCAGACCATATATTTGACTTTGGCCGTACCATGCATGAGCCACATAAGCAGACCCCAAGGAAGCAAAGTATCCATTTGTAATAAATGTGCCACTATAGAATTTTGCACCTATTGTATATGAATTATTTCTCTATTAGAACAATTCCAATAAGGAAGATTATTTCTCAGTACTAGTGATCCTCCCTGATATGGTTTGGCTGTGTCTCCTCCCAAATTTCATCTTGAATTTCCATGTGTTGTGAAAAGTACCAAGTGGGAGGTAATTAAATCATGAGGACAGATCTTTCCCATTGTGTTCAGGTGATAGTGAATAAGTATCATGAGATCTGATGGTTTTATAAGGGGGAGTTTCCCTGCATAACTCTCTGCCTGTTGCCATGAATGTAAGATGTGACATGCTCCTCCTTGCCTTCTGCCATGGTTGTGATGTTTTCCCAGCCACATAAAACTTCGAGTCCATTAAACCTCTTTCAAACCTCTTTCTTTTGTAAATTTCCAAGTCTCAGGAATGTCTTAGTTTTTTTATTTCTTCTACAAAAATGGGATACATGTGAAGAATGTGCAGGTTTGATACATAGGTATATTTGTGCCATGCTGGTTTGCTGCACAGAGAACTTACAGGTATGTATTTATCAGCAGTGTGAAAACAGGCTAATACAGTAAATTGGTAGCAGTAGAGGGGGTTGCTGCTGTAAAGATACCCAAAAATGTAGAAGTGACTTTGGAACTGTGTAACAGCCAGAGGATGGAAGTCTGAAGGGCTCAGAACAAGACAAGAAAATGTGGGAAAGTTTGGAACTCCCTAGAGATATGTTAAATGGCTTTGACCACAATGCTGATGGTGATATGGTCAATAAAATCCTGGCTGAGGTGGTCTCAGGAAGAGATGAGGAACTTCTTGGGAACTGGGGCAAAGGTGATTCTTGTTATGTTTTAGCAAAGAAACTGGCAGAATTTTCCTCTGCCCTAGAGATTTGTGGAACTTTGAACTTGAGAGAGATGATTTAGGGTATCTAACGAAATAAGTTTCTAAGCAGCAAAACATTCAAGACGTGACTTGGGTGCTGCTAAAGGCATTCAGTTTTAAAAGGGAAACAGAGCACAATCGTTTGGAAAATTTGCAGCTTGAAAATGTGATAGACTAGAAAATCCTATTTTCTGAAGAGAAATTGAAGCTGGCTGCATACAGTTGCAAAAATAATGAGGAGCCAAATGTTAATCCCTAAAACAATGAGAAAAATGTCTCCAGGGCATGTCAGAGGTCTTCACAGCAGCCTCTGCCATCACAGGCCCAGAGGCCAGGAAGGAAAAAAAAATGGCTTTATGGGTCAGGCCCAGGGCCCCCCTGCTCTTTGCAGCCTAGGGACTTGGTACACTGTATTCAAGTCACACAAGCCATGGCTAAAAGGGACCAAGGTACAGCTTGGGCTGTTTCTTCAGAGGGCAGAAGCCCCAAACCTTGGCAGCTTCCACATGATTATAAGCCTGAAGGTACATGAAAGTCAAGAATGAGGTCTGGGAACCTCCACATAGATTTCAGAGGATGTATGGAAACACCTAGATGCTCAGGTAGAAGTTTGTTGTAGGGGGCAGACAGGGGTTCTCCTGGAGAACTTGTGCTAGTGTAGTGCAGAAGGAAAATGTGGGGTTAGAACCCCCACACAAAGTCCCTACTGGGACACTGCCTAGTAGAGTTGTGAGAAGAAGGCCACTATCCTCCAGACCCCAGAATGGTAGATCCATTGACCGCTAGTACCGTGGGCCTGGAAAAGCCACAGACACTCAATGCTAGCCCCTGAAAGCAGCCAGAAGGGAGGCTGTACCTTGCAAGGCCACAGGGGCAGAGCTACCCAAGGCCATGGGAACCCACCTGTTGTATCAGCATGACTTGGATGTGAGACATGGAGTTAAAGGAGATAATTTTGGAGCTTTGAAATTTAACTGCCCAGCTCAATTTTGGACTTGGATGGGGCTTGTAGCCACTTCATTTTGGCCAATATCTCTCATTTGGAATGGCTGCATTTACCAAATGTCTGTACCCATATTGTATACAGGAAGTAACTAACTTACTTTTGATTTTATAGTCTCATAGGTGGAAGAGACTTGCCTCGTCTCAGATGAGACTTTGGACGGTGGACTTTTGATTTAATGCTGAAATGAGTTAAGACTTTGGGGGACTGTTAAGAAGACATGATTGGTTTCCAAATGTGAGAACAGGAGATTTGAATTGGTCCAGGGGAAGAATGATATTGTTTGGCTGTGTCCCCATACAAATTTTACCTTGAATACCCATGTGTTAAGGAAGGGACCCAGTGGTAATTGAATCATGGGGGAAGGCCTTTACTGTGTTATCATGATAGTGAATAAGTTTCATGAGATCTGATGATTTTATAAGGGCGAGTTTCCCTGTACAAGCTCTCTCTTTGCCTGCTGCCATCTCTGTAAGACATGACTTGCTCAACCTTGCCTTCTACCATGATTGTGAAGCTTTCCCAGCCACATGAAACTGTACGTCCATTAAACCTCTTTCTTTTTAAAATTACCCAGTCTTAAGTATGTCTTTATCAGCAGTGGGAAAATGGGCTAATACACTTTCCAAAGTCTTTAAATCTAGAAAAGAATTTTAGATTCATCAAAGTTTTGAGGCACTTCATAAAATTCTATAGTAATTCCACAATGGTTGCTCCAAACACTAACAAGCATCTCTAATATTATCCCCACATCTATCTATGGTTTGAAAGGGTATCTATGCAGCTTTTCTTTAAATTTCTGATAATGAGTGGAAGAGTTTATTAAAAATGGCATGCCAAACTTCTCTCCTGAATAATCTGCTTCAGATTGGTGTGGGACTATAACTATATTTTTTAAGCAAGAACCCTAAATAATTCATGACATCAGGGAGCTTTTCTAAATAATGAGATAGAGAACCCCTTAGCCAGCAGATACCATTTAGAAATGCAAGCTATGGTTACAACGTCCCCTCCTTGGCTCATACTTGGCCTACTTCTTTCTTAGCCAAAAGAAATTTACTGTGCATGGGTAGTAGGTAGTGACAGATGAAAGTAAGTTTATATTTATGATCTGACAACAAGAAACAAATTAATTTTTATGGTATATTTTTGGGAGAAAAAATAAACCCTCATATCCCCGTGTACTTTATTTTCATTTGAAAGGTGTTTCCAAAATTTTGCACCCATGAATTGCCAAGTTGAATAAAACATCCCATGTAAATAAAGTGCTTTGCTAGATACTACTAGATACTAGAGCATCTGGAGTCTTGACATATGTCTTGTACAGTGGCTTCGTCACTCAATGTGCATAGCAGAACATGTGAACAAGAAGCAACAGACAATTGAATGACATTTCATAGGATTCCAACATGATGTCTTTCATATTCCTCACTAAGGGAACTGTGAAGATATAGACTCCAGTTAGGCAATATTTTCAATATTTGATTTGATAGTTTTAAAGAGTATAGTGTGTGGCTACATTAGAGGCATGTAAGTCAAAGGTTTGTTTAGATGGCATGGCAGTCAGAAGAGGGCCTGGGAATGGGAAATAATTTAACACCTGGAAGCAGAATTCTAATAGATAGCTGACAATGTTGGAGCATTTAAATCCCAAGTCCTGTGCCATGTGCTTTACACATATCATTTCATTTAATCATTATGACAACCCTAATTGAAAATGAGTCTTTATCTGTGGATTATCAAGGGGTAGCCATCTTTATGGGTATGTTTTCCTGAGGAATTCAGAAGAGTGTTAAATGCTAACACCCTGAAAACCAGTTAGCAAAGAGCCTGACTCTGTGAGGACTAAATGTTATCAATCTGCAGATAGTGTCCTGGAGCAAAGCCCCTGAAGAGTCTTTTTATAAGGACAAGAAAGGCAGCTGGTAGAATCTAGTCAGAACCTTCCCACTTCAAGTTTTATTCATTGTTCTAGGCAACTAACAATAAATAAAATCAGATACCAACCTACTGCCACACTGATATTTATCATAAAGATGGAATGGGGTGTAAAACAGTAATATTTACTATTTGACAAGTAGCAGTCACTCATGTAAGTATCTTATATCCTTATGTTCTCATTTAATACCACATCAGAGATATTGTGTTAGTCCATTCTCATGCTGCTATAAATGACTGCCTAAGACTGGATAATTTGTAAAGAAAAAAGGTTTAATTAACTCACAGTTCCACATGGCTGGGGAGGAAACTTATAATCATGGTGGAAGATACTTCCTCACAGGGCAGCAGGAGAGAAAATGAGTTATGGCGAATTGGGAGATGCCCCTTATAAAACCATCAGATCTTCTGAGAATTCACTCATTATCATGAGAAAAGCATGGGGCAAACCATCCCCATGATTCAATTATCTCCCAGTGGGTCTCTCACACCTGTGGATATTATGGGATTGTGATTCAAGACAAGATTTGGATGGAGACAGAGAGTCAAAACATATTATTCTGTTCCTGGCCCCTCCCAATCTCATGTATTCACATTTCAAAACACAATTATGCCATCCCAACAGTCTCCCAAAGTCTTAAGTCATTCCAGGCTTAACCTAAGTTCCAAGTCGAAAGTCTCATCTGAGACCTAGAAAAGTCCGTTCCACCTATGAGCTTATGAAATAAAAAGCAAGTTAGTTACTTCTTAGATACAATGGGGGTATAGGCATTGGGTAAATATACCCATTCCAGATCAGAGAAAATGGCCAAAACAAAGGGGCTATAGGTCCCATGCAAGTTCAAAATCCAATAGGGCAGTCATTAAACCATATAGTTACAACATGATCTCCTTCAATTCCATGTCTCACATCCCGGTCACGCTGATGCAAGTGGTGGGATGGCTTTGGACAGCTCTTCCCTTGTGGCTTTGCAAAGTACAGCCCCATTCCTAGCTGCTTTCCCAGCTGGCACTGAGTGTCTGCAGCTTTTCAAGGTGCATGGTGGAAGCTGTCAGTGGATCTGCCATTCTGGAGTATGTAGGACAGTAGTTATCTTCTCACAGCTCCACTAGGCAGTGCCCCAGTGGGCACTCTGTGTGAGTTCTCACCCCACATTTCCCTTCTGCACTGCCCTAGTATAGATTCTCCATGAAGGCTTTATCCCTGCAGCAAACATTTGCCTGGACATCTAGGTGTTCCCATACATCCTCTAAAATCTAGGTGGAGGTTCAAAACGTCAATTTTTGACTTCTGTACACCTGCAGGACCAACACAATATCGAAGCTGCCACGGCTTGGGGTTTGCACTCTTGGAAGCAATGGCTTGAGCTGTACCTTGGCGCCTTTTAGCGACAGCTAGATCTGAAGCAGCTGCATCACAGGGCACCAGGTCCTGAGGCTACACAGAGCAGAGGGGCCCTGAGCCTCGCCCAAGAAATTATCATTCCATCCTAGGCTTCTGAGTCTGTGATGGGAGGGGCTGCCATGAAGATCTCTGACTTGCCCTAGAGACATTTTCCCCATTTTCTTGCCGATTAGCATTTGGTTCCACATTAATTATGCAAATTTCTGCAGCCAGCTTGAATTTCTGCCAAGAAAATGGGTTTTCCTTTCCTGTTGCATTGTCAGGCTGCAAATTTTCCAAACTTTTATTTTCTGTTACTTCTTGAATACTTGGTTGCTTCGAAATTTCTTCCACCAGATACCCTAAGTAGTTTCTCAAGTTCAAAGTTCCACATATCTCTAGGGCAGGTGCAAAAACTATTAGTCTCTTTACTAAAGTATAGCAAGAGTGACCTTGACTCCAGTTCCCAACAAGTTCCTTATCTCTTTCTGAGACTGCCTCATCCTGGACTTCACTGTGTGCTATAGCTGGCCTAAAGTTAGAGCCTGAACAACACTATTTTATAAAAGACAAAGTTGTGTTTTAAAATAAATTGTAATGGCTGCCCCATTCTCCACACAATAACTGCTGGCCTTGGCTTCTGTAAATAAAACTGCCAGCCTTTCTCTGCAAACTAGGTAAGACTGCATACCTTTCTTATCAGTAACTGCCAAAATTGCTAGCCTTTGCTTACTGGTAGTGACTAGAATAAACAGCCCAAGCTAATTCCATCATGGCCCCTGTGCCCTGTAATAAATAACTAAGATCTGTTATTTCCACTACAA
>CAUYLG010065281.1:0-48591 GCA_963573385.1 Cacajao melanocephalus | reverse complement strand
CAAGGTAGTCCTCCAGACCCCACTGTCTGTCTGTCTTCTCTTCCGCGCACTCTCTCCTCCAGGTTGTGAACATCTCCGAGTTGGGGTGAGGCCTCCCGCAGGCCGGGAGCCTCCTGGCAGACGTGCCGGTCCCCGACAGGCTGGTGTCGAACTCCTGACTTCATGATCCACCCACCTCAGCCTCCCAAAGTGCTGGAATTACAGGTGTAAGCCACTGAGCCTGGCTCTATTTTTTATTTTTTTGAGGACCTCTAAACTGTTCTCCATAATGGTCACACTAATTTACAATCCCACCAAGAGTGTACAGGGGTTCCCTTTTCTCCATATCCTCACCAGCATTTATTATTGCTTGTCTTTTGGATAAAAGTCATTTTACTGGGGTAAGAAATCGCATTGTAGTTTTGATTTGCATTTATCTGATGATCAGTGAGGTTCAGCGCCTTTTCACATGCCTGTTTGCCATTTGTATGTCTTCTTTTGAGAAATGTTTATTCACAAGTTTGGCACTTTTTTTTTTTTTTTTTTTTTGAGACAGGGTTTCACTCCTGTCATCCAGGCTGGAGTGCAATGGTGCAATCTCTGTTCACTGCAACCTCCACCACACGGGCTCAAGCAATTCTGCTGCCTTAGCCTCCCAAGTAGCTGAAACTACAGATGCAGGCCACGTATCCGGCTAACTTTTGATATGTTTTGTAGAGACGAGGTTTTGCCATGTTGCTCAGGCTGGTCTCCATCTCCTGGGCTCAAGCGATCCACCCACCTCAGCCTTCCAAAGTGCTGGTATAGACGTCAGCCACCATGCCTGGCCATTTTGCACATTTTTAAATCTCGAAAGGCCAATCTACAATAGTGGTATTATTTGTGGGACTAATTGGGTAAATTGTATATCTTGTGACCAATCTACACCTTAGCAGAATTCAGGCTCCTCTCCTCCCCCTAGCCTGGTGGTCTCTCACAGGTTTTACAAAGGCAGTTGAGTTTTGGAAAAGGGCTATCATTGAAACTATAATCTAAATGTCTTCCAACGATAGCTTGGCCTAAGCCCAGGAATAACTAAGGCAACTTGAAAGCCAAAGGCGCGCGCGGTCGGGGGTTTGGTTAGATTAAGACCTCCCCCTCTGCTATAATTTTCTCACTGATGATAGAATTTTTCGCAAAGGCAGTTTCATTATCGGCGTGGTTCTATTTATCTTTAACATCTATAGTTTCTCCTCTATGAAGTGGGTTACTCTATAATTTGGTGTACTGACATTCAAAATTGTTACAAAACCTTATGAATTGCAGCTTTTAGCTTTACAAAGCGTCCTTTTTTGCTGTGCCTTCTGGTCTGAACCCATCTTGCTGCCGTCCGGCTGTACCCCTCTCGAGATCCGCTGCAACTGGAAGCCAGCCCGGTAACAGGGGATCCTTCTCAGAGGATTGTGGGAGACGTAGTTTTTCCGGTGCCGTCGCGTCCTGGTTCCTCGAGGCATGACGCACTTCCGCGTGCGCCGCACTCCCGGCCTTCGTCAGGTGCGCCAGCGCAGGGCTGTTTCCGGCTTAGACTCAGTGGACCGGAGTCTGCCCAGCGGGTGCACCTGCCTAAATGTTTGTGGCCGCCACGGCGCGGAGCTAAGCGAAGTGGATTATCCTGGGCAGACCAGGGACTTGACCAGCTCAACACCACCGTCGATCGGGGGCGTGGACGGAGCCAGGACAGACTCCTGCTCTTCTGAATCAGGGCCGCGCAGCGGCACAGATCCATCGGTGCGACTCCTGGTGCCCAGACCAGGAGGCTGTCTAGCCGCTCGCGGTCCGTGTTGGGCTAGAGCTGAGGAGCCGGCGTCTCTGCGAGCGACTCAGCCCCGGGACGGTCAGGTGTCGGGGGCCCGGGGCCCGCACCTGTCTGCGGGCGGACGCATCCCTCGAGGTCTCTTGCGGCGCACGGACGTGGGCGTGGGGATGGCCACCAGTTTCCGTATAGCTTCATGGTGGGTAAGTAGAGACTTTGAGTGTTTAAAGGCGACTGGACACTAAGGGTGGCCACGTTAATTTCTTCAGGGTTCCTCCCGGAAACTGAACTCACCCCCTCACCCAAGCCGTGGTCCTCCAGAAACGTGCCTCGTGGTATTCTGTGACGGGCAGGTACACTGCACTTCACTGCCAGCTGCGGGCCCTGAAGTCTGAGGAGCCTCCAGCATTGCATGTTTTCCACGTAAAGTTGTCTTATGCAGACCCTTAGAACTTCGTTGGAGAAATTATCTTCCTCCTTTTTCGTTTGGCCAAATGCTTGTTTATGGAGTGCTTTTGTGTGCTGGACTCTAGGGGTGCTGGCAATGGAGAGAGAAATTATGTATGTTCTGGCCGGGCACGGTGGCTCACACCTGTAATCCCAGCACTTTGGGAGGCCGAGGTGGGCGGACCACGAGGTCAGGAGTTCGAGACCAGTCTGGCCAACTTAGTGAAACCCGTCTCTACTAAAAATACAAAAAGTTAGCTGGGTGTGGTGGTATGCACCTGTAATCCCAGCTACTCGGTAGGCTGAGGCAGGAAAATTGCATGAACCCGGGAGGCGGAGGTTGCAGTGAGCCTGGATCGCGCCTTTGCACTCCAGCCTGGGCTACAGTATGAGATTCCGTCTCAAAAAAAAAAATTATGTATGTTCCTAATTTTAGAGGAGCTTTGGTTTGGTAGGGAGGATACTCTAGTGAACCATGGACACAATTACATGTGAATGAGTAGGGAGAAGAGGATAGGAGCGGAGCTCCAGGGTCCAAGAGGTAAGGGGCGGGCCAGTGGATCATCTGGACTTTATGAGTGATTATTGGAGTGAACCAGAGGGGAGACTTTACAAGTGATTTGATTGCCCAGTCTCTTGCACTCAGTGAGTGGTGGTGACGACGTTGCCCCGGAGACTAGCAATGCTGTTAGAAGAGGAGCCCTGGGAAAGACTTTGGCAGGTGTTGAATATCCAACGCCTATATTTTAGCCTGTCACTCACATGGGAGGTCTAAACTGGAAATATATAAAGATACCTTATTATATTCGTGGAAGCTCAGAGTGTGACCAACTAGAACCCTCCAGAGGACCCAGGTGAGTACTCAGGTGAATGAAAGGAAAGGACAGACGGTGAAGAAAGGCTGTTGTGCTAAAGAAATGAAAGACTGTAATTCCAGCACTTTGGGAGGCCGAGGCGGGCGGATCACGAGGTCAAGAGATCGAGACCATCCTGGCCAACATGGTGAAACCCCGTCTCTACTAAAAATACAAAAAAATTAGTGGGGCGTGGTGGCGCGCGCCTGTAGTCCCAGCTACGGGGAGGCTGAGGCAGGAGAATTGCTTGAACCTGGGAGGCGGAGGTTGCAGTGAGCCGAGGTCGCGCCACTGCACTCCAGCCTGGCGCCTGGTGACGGAGTGAGACTCTGTCTCAAAAAGAAAGAAAGAAAGAAAGAAAGGAGTGGATTTTTTTTCCCCTTTTGAGTTTGTTCCTTTGTCAGAGATAAGTTGACTATATTTATATGGGTCTGTTTCTGGGCTATTTAGTTCCACTGGTCTATTTGTTCTTTCACTAATACAACACTGCCACACTGTCTTGATTTTGTAGCTTTATAAGAAGTCTTTTTTTTTTTTTTTTTTTTTTTGAGACGGAATCTCGCTCTGTCACCCAGGCTGAGATGGAGTGCACTAGCACAATCTCGGCTCACTGCAATCTCTGCCTCTGGGTTCAAGCGATTCTCCGGTCTCAGCCTCCCGAGTAGCTGGGATTACAGGCACGTGCCACCCTGTCTAGCTAATTTTTGTATATTTTGTAGCAATGGGGTTTTGCCATGTTGCCCAGGCTGGTCTCTATAATAAGTCTTTTGGTTTTTTTTTTCAAGGCAGGGTCTCATTCTGTTACCCAGGTTGGAGTGCAGTGTAACAGTCACAGCTCACTGCAGCCTCAAAGTCCTGGCCTCAAGGGATCCTCCCACCTCAACCTCCTGAGTAGCTGGGATTACAGACACATGCCACTACATCTGGCTAATTAAAAAAATTTTTTTGTACAGATAGGGTCTCATTATGTTGCCCTGACTGGTCTTCATCTCTTGGCCTCAAGCACTTCTCCCTCCTTGGCCTCCCAAAGAATTGTTGGGATTACAAGCATGAGCCACCATGCCCAGCCTGTAAGTCCTGAAGTCAGGTTCATTCCCCCAACTTTATCCTTCTGCATCAGTATCCTGTTAGCTAATCTAAGTCTTTTTTAGTCAGTTCATCAACATCTACAAAATAATTTGCTGGGATTCTAGTTGATATTGCATTGAATCTGTAGATCAAGTTGGGAAGAGCTGAAGTCTTGAATATTGAGTCTTTCTGTCTGTGAACATGTCATATCTCGCTATCTAGTTCTTAGTTTTCATTCAGTAGTGTTTGGTAGTTTTTCTCATATAGATTTTATTTAGTATCATCAGATATTTTATTAGACTTATACCTAAGTATTTCATTTTTGTGGGTGCTACTGTAAATGGTATTGTGTTTTTTATTTCAAATTCAACTTACACCTATGTACAGGAAAGGGATTGACTTTTGTATATTAACTTTGTATCCTGCAACCCTGGTATAATCACTTAGTTTCAGGAGATTACAGGTGTGAGCCACGAGTTGAGGAAGATCTTCATTCCTAATATATATGGTATATCTTTCTCCATTTCTTTCTTTTTTTTTTTTTTTTTTTTTTTTTTTTAAGATATTCTTGCTTTTTTGCCCAGGCTGGAGTGCAGTGGTGCAATCATGGCTCACTGCAGCCTTGACCTCCTGAGCTCAAGTGATCCTCCCACTTCAGCCTCCCAAGTAACTGGGACTTACAGGTGCATGCCACCACACTAAGCTAATTTTTAAATTTTTTGTAGAGACAGGGTCTTACCATGTTGCCCAGGCTGCTCTTGAACTTCTGGGCTGAAGTAACCCTCCCACTTTGGCCTTCCAAAGTACTGGGATTGCAGACAGGGGCCACTGTGCCCAGCGCTTCTGTGGTTTTAATTGAGCATTTCATATGATTGCATTTTTCTCTCCTTTGTTAGCATATTAGTTATTTTTGTTGTTGGTGTTGTTTTTTTGTGGTTGACGTAGAGGTTGCATTATACATTTACAGTGAATTCAAGCCCAGTTTCAAATAACACTTCTGCTTCACAGGTAGTGTAATTTTTAATAATTACATAATATTTTAATATTATTTTAATAATTACATAATATTTATTCCTCCCTTCAGGAGGAGTATATTCCTAATAACATTGCTGATATTCATTTCACTTGTATGTAAGAATACATACAAGTACATAATTGATTACATTGTCACTATTACTTTTTTTTTTTTTTTTTTGAATGGAGTCTTGGTCTGTCGCCCAGGCTGGAGTGCAGTGGTGTGATCTCAGCTAATTGCAACCTCCACCTCTTGGGTTCAAGCTATTCTCCTGCCTCAGCCCCCTGAGTAGCTGGGACTATAGGTGCGTGCCACCACGCCTGGCTAATTTTTGTATTTTTAGTAGAGACGGGGTTTTACTATGTTGGCCAGCTGGTCTCAAACTCCTGACCTCAGGTAATCTGCCTGCCTTGGCCTCCCAAAGTGCTGAGATTACAGGGGTGAGCCACCGTGCCCAGCCACTATTATTATTTTGAACAGACTAGGTCAACTAGGAATAAGAAAAATATCTGGGCATGGTGGGTGATGCCTTTAATCCCAGCACTTTGGGAAACTGAGGGCAGGTGGCTCACCCGAAGCCAGGAGTTTGAGACCAGCCTGGGCAACATAGAGATCTTGCCTCTACAAAAAAAAAAAAAAAAAAAAAGCTAGGTGTGTTAGTGTGCACCTGTAGCCCCAACTGCTTGGGAGGCTGAGGTGGGAGGATCACTTGAGCCTAGGAGTTCAAGGCTGCTGTGCCAGTGTACTCCAGCTTGGGCAACAGAACGAGACCGTCTCAAGAAAAAAAGATAAGAAAAAAGTTTTGATCTTATTTTCACTTATTCTTTCTTTGATGTTCTCAATTTTGTAGATGTATATCTGTGGCCTGACATGGTGGGTCATGCCTGTAATCCCAGGACTTTGGGAGGTTGAGGCGGGTGGATCACTTGAGGTCAGGAAAAGACCAGCCTGGCCAACGTGGTGAAACCTGTCTCTACTACATATACAAAAATTAGCCAAGTGTGGTGGTGCACGCCTGTAGTCCTAGCTACTTGAGAGGCTGAGGTATGAGAATCACTTGAACCTGGGAGGCAGAGGTTACAGTGAGCCAAGATCGTGCCACTGGACTCCAGCCTGGGTGACAGAGCAAGACCCTGTCTAAAAAAAAAGTATATCTGTGATTCTGACCTGTATTTCCTTTTCTGCCTAGCCAAGGCAGGTTTACTTGCAATAGCAATAAATTCCCTTAGTTTTTGTTTGAGAAAGTCTTTCTTTACTTTTGAAAGATAATTTTGCAGGTTACAGAATTCTGTTGTGTTGGATTTTTTTTGTGATCTGCCCACTCAGCCTCCCAAATTGTTGGGATTACAGGCGTGAGCCACTGCACCCGGCCTGCCCATCTATTCTTGCATGCTGTCTACTTGATTCACTAGAGCCCATAGCATATTAATCATGGTTGTTTTAAGTTTTGTCTGATACCCCGACATCCCTATCATGTCTGGTTCTGATGCTTGCCCCGTCTGTGTTTTTTTGCCTTTTAGTATTGCCTTGTCCCTTTTCGTTGGTAGCTGGACTTGATGTACGGAGTAAAAAGAATTACTTTTACTAGTACTTTACTAATGTTGTAGTAAGATGTCAGGAAAGGGTGAGCATTCTGTAGGCCTGTGCATAGGTCTGTCTTTTTGTGAGCTTTTCCGCTGGAGTCTGAACCTCACAAGTATTTCCCAGGCCACCCCCACCCCATCCCTTAGTTGGGACAGTATGGATAGGCGAGGGTGGATTTGGTGTATCTTTCTTCCCTCAGGTTAGTTAGGCTCTGACAAAACCCCAGTATATTAGGCTCCAGGAACCTGGTTGAGCTCCTGAAAGTAAATCTCAGAAAAGCTTGGGACCTCATCTCCCCCCACTCCCACCATGACTGGGTCCCCCTGGACTTTTTAACTTCAGACATGTACACACCTAGCCCCTAGCAATTTATCAATTGCAGTTCGGGTATTTTTATCCTGACGGTGTTTCTCACAGAGGTTTGTGCTCTGGTGAGAACTGTGTATCTGCCTGTCTCTAATTTTGGGGACTGTGGTTTGCCCTGTATCTTCACTTCTCTTTCAGATCTAAGAAGACTTGTTGATTTTTCAGTTTGTTAAGCTTTTTACTTGTTGTTAGGACAGAGTGGCTACTTCTAAGCGCTTTACATGTAGAACTGCAACTATTAATTTTTGATGATATGTTTGTTATTTTCCTACATTCTCTTAGAACGCAATTCTGTCTCATACAGCCACCCACCCATCCCAATCCCCTCTTTCTCCTTGGAGGTAATCAGTTCAATATATGTTCTTCTCGGTCTTTCCCCATACATTTTCAGTGCAGATGTTTGTATCCTTAAAATGTTTGTGTTGGCTTATTTTTGTGAAGTTGTATGATATTCTGCTGTATGAGCATTTCATAATTTGTTGTCATCAACATGAGTGTTTAGGTGGTTTTCAGTTACTGGCTGTTTTAGGTAACACTACTATGAACATTTTTGTACGTTTCTTTTTGTAGACATCAGCTGTCATTTCTGTTAGGCATATACCAGGATTTTTCAGCCTCAGCACTGTTAACATTTTGGACTGAAAAATTCATTGTGGAGGGACATCCTGGGCACTGTGGGATGAGGAGCAGCACTCCTGGCTTTATCTATGTAGGTGCCTGTAGCACTACCCCGCTGTGACAGCCGTAAATGGCTCCAGACACTTGTCAGATGTCCCCTGGGGGGCAAAATCTCCCTCCCACCCATTAGAACCACTGGGCATATACTTACGAGTGACATTGTTGAGTCACTGTATACATACATTTAAATTTAGTACATACTCTCAGTTTTCAAAAGTGGTGAAATGACTTCACATTCCCAGTGCCAGGAATGGAGAGTTGCATTTACCCTACATCCTTTTTTATTTTCATGGAAAAGAGGTTTTCCATTTTTCAAAAAATTGTACCATGGTATTTGATGCCGATGTGTTGTGTAGGCTTTTGCAGCATTGCCCTCACCATGTACTCATCGGACAGTAGCACAACCCCATGAGAAGGATGGTTGGCTCTGCATCTTTGTATTGGCGTTACAAAGGAGAATGGCCAAAACTGGCAAACTTGTATTGGCCATTCTCCTGGTGATGCTCGTTTCAGGTATCAGTTGTTTATTTCTAAATGACTCCTTTTTTTAAAAATTAACTTTCAGTTCTTCTTTTATTCCCTTTATACAACTTCTCTGTATTTTAAATATTTATATAGCTATGTGTTATGATATTTGTAATGTTACTTGCTTGCTAACATCATCTGGATCATCAGTGCGTCTGTATCAATTGTCTGCTTACTCCTTTTGTCAGTCATATGTTCTTGCCTCCTGTCTCAAAGTTTTTAATTTTTTGCTGACGTTGTTTTAAAAGGAATAAACACAGAGACTGAAGTTTACTGTTGTGTGTGTGTGCGTGTGTGTGTGTGTGCGTATGTGTGTGTGTGTGTGTGTGTTTTTAATGGAGTTTTGCTCTGTTGTCCAGGCTGGAGTGCGGTGGCGTGACCTCGGCTCACTGCAACCTCTGCCTCCTGGGTTCAAGTGATTGCCTTGTCTCAGCCTCCTGAGAAGCTAGGATTATAGGCGCCTGCCACCCACGCTCAGCAAATTTTTTTATTTTTAGTAGAGATGGGGTTTCACCCTATTGGTCAGGCTGGTCTTGAACTCCTGACCTCAGGTGATCCATCCACCTCGGCCTCCCAAAGTGCTGGGATTACAGACGTGAGCCATGGTGCCCAGCCTTACTATTGTTTTATATTAGAGGATATTTTCCCTTTCTTTGTCATGCAGTAGGGGGAATGGCTGATCACCTCAATCTAAACAGGAATTGAGCTGTTTAGGGGCTGGGTTGCTGCTTTAGTTAGACTCCGTCACCTAGGGCTTTGGGTTTCTGGATGGTATATTTATTGCAGGCTCCTCTCTATGGATACGTTGTGTCTGGAGCACCTTAAGGCTGTGGGAGACTCATTCTGCCATTCCAGCCCAGCCTGCAGCTTCTTGCATTGACCAGCACTCAACAGATGTCCCATGGGGAAAACTCACTGTCCACGGGGGCTCATCAAAACCTTCACTGGTTTCTCTTTCCCTTAGAATAGTCCTCTCTCTGGGCTGAGCCCTTCCTTCACTGTTCTCGAGCTGAGCAAATGGCCCAGGGAAGTAATAGCCAGCCATTTAAACTCACCTGAGAGGAGCTCTTTTCTCTCTGCAATTTTAGTTTATTTAGTCCTCCTTGTTTCCACAGGTCTCTGGGTTTTTAAAAAGATAAGAGTATTTAAAATTTTCTAGTTGTAGCAGTAGTAGTTCAAGCATATGATTTTATTTTATGTTAATGAGAGTTATAATTATTAGATGAAATAAAATGAAAAAAATTTTTTTGGTATTTTGATTGAGAATTTATCAAATTTGTAAATGGTGGAAAATTAATATCTTCACCATATAAGTCTACTCATCATAAACATGGTGTATTGCTTCAATCTCTTCTGTACTTATATATTTTATCGTGTATATTTTTTGTTAGGTTTTTCTGCATTTTAAAGCTTTGTATTCCTAAGTACTTTCTAGGTTTGTTATTATGATCATACAGGTATTTTCTTATTGTATTTTCTTTCTTTCTTTTTTTTTTTGCCAGTATGCTTCCTAATGACCTGCCCACGTATTATGTTTTCTAGTTGGTTATTGCTAATGTAACAAAATGCTATTCCTCATTGATTTGTTTAAAACTGCTGCCCTGTTGACTTTTCTTACTGGTTCTAATGGTTTTTTGTTTTGTTTTGTTTTGTTTTTTTCCTTAGAAAGAAACATTTAATAGGGACTTACCAACAGAAGCCATGTCTGTGTCTGGGCGGCGGCAAGACAAGATGGTGGATCCCTGCACCATTCCCCCCAGGCCCAGGGCTTACATACCATAGGGAGCGGTGGTTCAGAAGGGCTGTGTAGGACAGTGGAAACACTGTAACGTCAAGGTCATTTGACCAGCTCTCACACAAGGAACGACAGATGAACTGGAAATCTTAAAGGCCCTCCCAGACGGGTTAATCAGAAGCCCACACGGTAGATTAGCTTCCAAGATGGCCTTGCTTTGGCCTTCACACTTCACCTCCCAATCCAGCTTTTGTATCTTATGCGCCCTCCTCTGAAACTTCAGGGAGGATGCTTGACATTGCATCGCTTTAGCAGCAGTGCATTGGCAATGGAAGACAGATCAGGCCCAGTAGGATTTCACATTAAGGAGATTCACAGGCTGTTGAATCATGTCTAGTCTTCCGAGTACTATGACTTTGGTTTTCTCAGAGGTAAAACAATGACAGGTACATAACATTAATAATTTGAATAGTAAAAATATAATACACTGAAGGATTACAATTGAGAGAGAACTTTTGATTGTGCCTGAACAACAACAACAACAACAAAGAATCCATTTCGTTAAGGGGCCAACTAAACGTATCCTGAAGCAAATGAAAACCTGGTTCCTCTTTAGGGACTTCTGGTAGCCAGGAAATAATTCAGAATTAGCCCAAATTGTAGGCAAATAATAAAAACTCAGAACAGTGGTCAGGGTTAGAATCTTAAGTTTTTCTCTCTCCAGTTTCCCTACTTGTACCAAGAATAAATCATAGTAGGACCAATTTATTTGCAAAATAAATTTTGGTCTCATTATACTTGGCCTGGTTATTTGCATAAAGTATAGCAAATATAGTGACCAGCCATGTAAGCTCCTTCTAAGTTGACTTTGCTGAACCTTTTTTTTTCTTTTTTGAGATGTACTCTCGTTCTGTCACCCAGGCTGGAGTGCAGTGGCATGATCTTAGCTCACTGCAACCTCTACCTCCCAGGTTCAAGCGATTCTCTTGCCTCAGCCTCCTGAGTAGCTGGGTTTACAGGCGTGCACCACCACACCTGGCTAATTTTTTTATTTTTAGTAGAAGTGGGGTTTCACCATGTTGGTCATTCCTGACCTCATGATCTGGCCGCCTTGGCCTCCCAAAGTGCTGGGATTATAGGCGTGAGCCACCGTGCACAGCCTTGCTAGAACTTTTATAAGGAATTTTGGATTTGACTTTTTATTTTATTTATTTATGTAGAGACCGAGTCTCATTCTGTCATCCAGGCTGGAGTGCAGTGGTGCAATCTCGGCTCACTGCAACCTCCGCCTCATGGGTTCAAGCAATTCTCCTGCCTCAGCCTCCTGAGTAGCTGGGACTACAAGCGTGTGTTACCACACCCGGCTAATTTTTTGTATTTTTAGTAGAGATGGGGTTTGACCATGTTGACCAGGCTGGTCTCGAACTCCAGACCTCAGGTGATCTTCCCGCCTCAGCCTCCCAAAGTGCTGGGATTACAGGCATGAGCCAGCACGCCAGGCCTGGATTTGACGTTTTAAAAGCTTAGAAGTCCAAAAGTTAAGCCAAGGATTTGCCACTTGACTGTGCTTGTAACGCTTGTATGAATTCCTATCTTATTTGATATCCAAAAATACTCAAAGTTCCTGAGCCTTCTGGAAAGTGACATTCTTTAACTTACCACAGGTCAGGAGCCTGTAAGGTGGACAAGGTACCAGGCCAATCTTTTCAAGGGCTTTTTATCAGTTCTATAAAGCCAACCTAAATTTCTCAAAACAGTCTGGTTATATCTGAAAATATGCCATTCCATTTGAAGCCTTGATAAAATAACCAGTCTCTCCAGTTGTATCCTTTTACAAAAGAAAACAGATTTTTACTGAACTTTTGCAAATAACTCTATTGCCATAAAATCAGAATACTAATGAATAGTTTCCAAATTTTGGAGAAATCAGGTAGAGAGAAAGGTAAATTTTGCTCACAAAAACATACTTTACCCAGTTGCTCTAAGCTATAAATAACTCAGAAAGATTTTCTTGACTCTTCTTTAATCAGAGCAGCAGGCTTCCAAACAAGATGTCATTTGTTCACCTTGGAACTGCCATTCACGAATCAAGCAGCTCTTTGTCAATCAGGTGAGAGCTGTTTACTGGGGACTGTAGAATCCAACAGCTGTTTACACAGTTCCAGAGTCAGTGGAACGGAAGCTGTGTCTGTGTCTCAGGCAGCTGCAAGACAAGATGGTGGATCTCCACCAGTTCTCATTTTATCTCCACTGGTTCTCTTAGTTTTATAAGTAGACAACCAGATGTTTACAAATAATGACAATAGTTTTTCTTTCTCCTTGAGTGCTTATTACTGGCACTTTGTTTCTACTTTGGCAGGTCCTCTAGGACAGGGTTGGCTAGTGGCATTGATTTCAGCATCCTTGTCTTGTGTTTTTAAAGGGAATGGTTTTAATGGTTCACACAAAGTATGATATTTTCTATAGGTTTAGGGAAGAAACACTTTATAGTGTCAAGGAAATTCCTTTTACTTTGCTTTAAATTCTGATTTTTGAAAGTGTTAAATTTTTTTTTTTTTTTGAGGGGGAGTCTTGCTTTTGTTGCCCAGGCTGGAGTGCAGTGGTATGATCTCGGCTCACTGCAGCCTCCACTTCCTGGGTTCAAGCGATTCTCCTGCCTCAGCCTCCCGCCACCATGCCCGGCTAATTTCTTTTTATTTAGTAGAGATGGGGTTTCACTATGTTGGTCAGACTGGTCTCGATCTCCTGGCCTCAAATGATCCGCCCACCTTGGTCTCTCAAAGTGCTGGGATTACAGGCGTGAGCCACTGCACCCAGCCAAAAGTGTTGAGTTTTATCATGTTCCTTTTGTTGTGTCTATTGAGATGATTGGGTATTCTCCACTAATGTGCTAATATGAATTATTTTATTGCTTTTTGTTTTTGAAAAATGTGGCCTCTCCTTTAATTCATTGGATAAACTCTTGGTCTGGTTTGCTATGTATGTATGTACATAGATACACTATGTATATATGCACAGAATTAGTTTTACTTTACTAATATTTTTAAGTATTTTAATCAATGTTAATCATAAATGTGGTTAGACTACAGTTTGTGCTGTCCTTATTTTGCCTGTAGGGTTGTGCAACTTTGTGTGATGCATTGTACAGCTCTACACCAGATGAGATATACTGGGAATTTTCTGTTCCTTGGATGGTGTTAGAACTTTTAATACTGTGGGACTGTTGCCTTTTTGGGAAGAGTGTGCCTTTTCACTTTTTTAAATGATCATCGACTAGTCTATTTTTCCTAATTTTTTTTTTTTTTGAGATGGGGTCTCACTCTGTCATCCAGGCTGGAGTGCGGTGGCGTGATCTCTGCTCATTGCAACCTCCGCATCCCAGGCTCAAGCAATCCTCCCACATCAGCCTCTCGAGTAGCTGGGACTACAGGTGTGTGCCACCATGCCCGGCTAATTTTTATGTTTTTTTATAGAGATGGGGTTTCACCATGTTCCCCAGGCTGGTCTTGAAGTCCTGGACTCAAGTGATCCACCCATTTCTGCTTCCCAAAGTACTGGGATTACAGGCGTGAGCCACCATGCCATGGCCTAGTTTTCCTAATTCTTGCTGGGCTAATTTTTGGTTACTTTTATTTTCATAGAAAAATTTCCATTTGTCTAAGTTTTCCAATTGATTGAAGCAAAGTTGTAAATACAGTCAGTTCTGCTATTTTGTTTGCTTTGACAACATAAATTTGTTTCCACACTATTGCTATTTTAAGGAACAGTGTGAGCTTTCTGTCTGATTTCTTTCTGATTTCTGTCTCTTTCCACCACTATGTAATAACTTTGGTCATTTTCAAGGTAAAGTGACATGTTTATTGTAGTGTTTATGTTTGTTAACCGTTTAGCATGTATAAAACTGCTACTGTTTTTATCAGGTTCTAGGTTTTCTTTTTGTGTGTTGCTGGTATTTTGTATTTACCCCATTTTTCCCATAAGCCCTATGGCTCTTTATGCAACTTTGTATGGTGTGATTTTTTTGCAGCGTCTATGTCCCATTACAGTAGAACTGTTTATCATAATCTCTTGTGAAATTTTAAATCTCTTAGAATTTTGGACTGCTTCTTGGTCATAAAATTTTCTTTTTAAATTTTCTTTTGATCATGCCAAGTCAATTCAGAATTTTAACAGTTATTTTGTATTTTATTTATTTATTTATTTTGAGATGGAATCTTTCTTGCTCTGTCGCCGAGGCTGGAGTGCAGTGGCACGGTCTCAGTTACTGCAATCTCCACCTCCTGGGTCCAAGCGATTCTCCTGCCTCAGCCTCCTGAGTAGTAGGTACTACAGGTGTGTGCTTCCATACCTGGCTAATTTTTGTATTTGTAATAGGATGGGGTTTTGCCATATTGGCCAGGCTGGTCTTGAACTCCTGACTGCAGGTGATCCACCCGCCTCGGCCTCTCAAAGTGCTGGGATTACAGGCATGAACCACCTTACCTGGCCTATTTTTATTCTTATCAAGCTTAAAGAAATAGTAAAAGACTTTAAATAAAATAGCAAATAGTAAAAGGCTTTAAATAAAATAGATAGCAAGCCTCCTGGTCACCTGCTGTGTGCTCTGCACCTTTCCTCTTCCATCCTGTGTCCCCAGAAGCAGCTGCTTTGGGCTCCGTTTCCTCCTCTGGTGTCCATCTCCAGCTTCTCATATGGCTACATTGGTGTGACTTGTTTCATGTTTCTTCTCCCTCCATTTTAAAGTAACCAGCTGGATGAATGGCCTGAACTTAGGGTACAAGTTGTGGCTTCATTTTTCTCCACCACAGCCTCAGGCTTGCACTGTCAGCTCTTTCTTCCCTTGTGGTCCTCGCAAGGAGAGCTCGTGATGCTCTGGTCACGGCCTTGTTTGTTGTTAACTCTCAGTTACTTTCGTATGGGAAAGTTCAGTCCACACTCCAGGCTCCCGTACCTCACCCTCATTCTAGCCTGTGGAGGGAGACGGAGGCGGCCTGTCTTTATTCCCACTTCATTTCCTTGTTGCCCTCTGGTGGGGACCCCTTCTGTGTTGGGATTGGAAGATCAGTGAGGAGAGGGAAGGACACAAAGGCCCCTGTGGTGTGATGGTCAGTACCCAGCATTATGACAGCATCTGTGGGGATTGTGGGACTTCGTTAGAGCCTCTGACAGGGTTTTGCTCGCAGTTCCATGATGTATGTGATTCTCTCACCGCTTGCAGACTCACCCAGAAGTCCACTCACCGCCTCTTCCCCTGGGGTCTCCCTCCTTGCAGGTAGTGCTGCTGAGGAGGAGCCTGCTAATGAGCTCAAGTCTCAAGTTCAGGAATCTTGGGGGTATTCCCTGGCCCCAGGGAAACAGTGCCCTGCCTGAGGTGAGCTGCGGAGCCTTCACTCCCTAGCTGCCTTTTAAAGTCCCCCTGTAGTCTCTGCCTTCGAATTTTTCAGAGGAAAGCAGTTATGGATCCTTGTTTACTTAAATTCTTAAGCACATGTCAGTTCCTTCTGAAAATTTCCCAGAATTAGCCTTGGCCGGAGGGCTCTTGCAGACACCCAGGCTGTGTATAGGATGCTTATACGGTCCCCTTTTCTTGGAGCCCTTCCTATTTGAGAGGATGGATACTCGCTTCCTTTTTTTCCCACGTGTTCTTAACAAGGTCACTTTGCTCCTTCAGTGACTCACTTCTGTGGACTCTTTTCTAGTTGGATCTCCGCCATCTTCAGTCATTCATTGAACAGTTATCCACTCTCTTGCTTCCTCCATTTCTTATCCCCAGGCGTCTCCACCTCCGTGACAGGGAAGTGCTTTAGTTTGCTTGGCCAGGTCGCTTGGTGTCCTCCTGGCCCCCGTTCTCTCTCAGCATGCCGTGCCATGTCTCCATCAGGTTGTGTTCTGGCTCTGTCCTCATGGATGCCCAGACTCTAGCCACTGCTTATCGTCCCCATCTCTGTCACTTTGGTCCAAGCCACCTTCTTCCACTGGACTAACGCAGTTGCCTCCTACCTGGTCTCCCTGGTATCTCCTCTTCCACAGCCCCCTCCCTCTTCCACGGCAGTCAGGATGATCTACTCGAAATGTGAGTCAGAGCCCTTTCAGTGGCTTCTCACAGCACTTTGGTTTCTGCCCAGAGAGCACCTCATCAGAGAGCTGCCCTGATCACCCTGTGTATGTGAAATAGTGCCTGTGCCTCCCTCTGTCTCATCACTCTGTCCCTTATCCCTTACCTGCTCGGATTTTTATTTTTTTTAGATGGAGTCTTACTGTGTTGCCCAGGCTGGAGTGCAGTGGTGCAATCTCCGCTCACTGCAGCCTCTGCCTCCTGGGTTCAAGTGATTCTCCGGCCTCAGCCTCCCAGGTAGCTGGAGTTACAGGCATGCACCAGCATTCCAGGCTAATTTTTGTATTTTTAGCAGAGACGAGGTTTCACCATGTTGGCCAGGCTGGTCTCTAACTCCTGACCTCAGGTGATCTGCCGCCTTGGCCTCGCAAAGTGCTCGGACTACAGGCTAAGCCACCACGCACAGCCTGGATTTTGTTAAGAGTACCTGGCACCACTGGCATGTTATGTAGTCATGTGTTGGCTGAGTAACACCCTCCCCGGAGACCCTAGGTGGGTGGGACCTGGGAGCCTAATTCGTATACTGCTTTTAGCTGTTTTCAGTTCACACCTCATTCTTGTCTTGCAGGATGACTGCTCCCAAAGCTTTTGGGGCTTCTGTGGGAGAGATGGTTTGCTGTGCGTCAGCTTACCTCTGGGAGAGTTTCTGCTCAGGGAAGTCAGTTACCAGATTTTTGGCTTACTGTTTATTAGAAATTTATCAAAATCTCGTATCTGATGTATGTATCTCTCCTTGTGTTTTTCTGCTTAGGAGCCGTGATGAGTGATCACAGTGTTTTGCATTACTGCCGCTCTCATGCTGTCTTGTGCATTTTCCATGCAGTCCTGTGCTTCCTAATCGCCTTGGATTTGTTGGATTGAATGTGTTCTCTCAGTCTGTTTTTCTTCTACTGCTTTGGAAGTCGTTCTCATCTTCTTCCCCACTCCCTCCCTACAGTTTTAATGCTTGACTGCTTTTAGGTTGTTCACAGGCACACTGGCTTTCCCCTTTAAATCAAAGTCTAAACAGGTGCATTTTCTCTTTTCCCAAATGAAGGATGTTTCTTTATACCTTCATTTTCTATGATTCTCATCTGTTTGCGTCACATACATGCTTAAATCGTAGCTGATTATAATTTCAGTTCAGATGTGTTTGAAGCAGTATGTAGGTTTTTGTTCTGCTGATTTCAGTGCTCACCATTGTATCCAGCTTCCCACTAAATCTGTGTCTTAATGTAGTTCCTATAGGATGTAATTTTTTTAATTTAAAACAATTGTTTTTTTTGGAGACAGAGTCCAGTTCTGTTGCCCAGTGTGAAGTGCAGTGGCACAGTCATGGCTAACCACAGCCTCAAAGTTCTGTGCTTAAACAGCCCTTCCAGCTCAGCCTCCTGAGTAGCTGCGACTACAGGCGCGCACCACCATGCCCACACATTTTTTGTTATTTGTAGAGATGTAGTCTAACTGTGTAACCCAAGCTGGTCTCAAACTCCTGGCCTCAAGTGATCCTCCCACTGCAGCTTCCCAAAGTGCTGGGATTATGGGCATGAGCTATTACACTCTATGAATGTAAATTCTCCAGGTGCTTGTATATTTGAAAATGTCTCTTATTTTCCCTATTCTTGCCTTTTAGTTTGGCTGGTATAAGATTTCAGAATCAGCATTATTTTTTCTCAGTACTTTATTTCTCTCCTACTCTCAGGAAGCGTTGTTTTTCCTTTTAGTTAGTGATCTGGTGTTCTCTTTATACTGTATTTTCAGAAGTTTCCTTACTATCTGCTTAAATTTGGACCTTTTTTATTGTTAACTTATCTTGCATTTCAATTGGTAGGTTTTTCTCATGTGAACTCCCATATTTGTCTTCACTTCAGGAAAATTTTCAGGCCATATTTCTTCGGACATTGCCCTATTATTTCTCTTATTTATGTAAGCCTACATTGGCGATTCTTCTATAAACCAGGAAAATCATTCCAGGTTTATTTTGTAGTCGAGCTCTTACTTGTTCACCCATTATAGCCGTCGTTATGGTTTGAGTGTATCTTCCAAATTTCGTGTGTTGAAAATGTAATTCCTAAATTTTTTTTTTTTTTTTTTTTTTTTAAGACGGGGTTTCACCATGTTGGTCAGGCTGGTCTTGAACTCCCCACCTCAGGTGATCTGCCCGCCATGGCCTCCAAAGTGCTTGGATTACAGGCGTGAGCCACCACGCCCGGCCTTGTAATTCCTAAATTTATTTGTTGGTGGTATTTGGAGGTGGGACCTCTGGGAGGTATTTTGGATTAGATAAGGTCAGGCAGGGCCCGTGTGATGGGGTTAGTGGCTTTATAAGGATAGGAAGAGAGACCTGAGCTGGCATGCTCCCTGCCTCTCATCATCTAATGCCTTCCACCAAGTTATGACATGGCAGGAAGGCCCTCAGCAGATGCCAGCACCATGCTCTTGGAGTTCCTGGCCTCCAGAACCTTGAGCTAAATGAACATTTTTCTTTATAAATTACCCAATTTCTGGTATTCTGTTTTAAAAATAGAAGACAAAGACAGCAATCTTTTCTGTTTCTGAAATCTTTGCAGTTACTTGAATTGACCAGGTTCTACCATGTGTTCTGTGTTATGCCTCCTCTTGGTACAGGGACTGCAAATTATATCCCAATCTATTTTTTTTCTTTCTTTCATAATAGATTTGCCAGTTTTTCAGTTGGGCATATACAGAAGCAGACTACATTTCTGAATTTCCCTGCTGTTCCCTCCCAGCCCCCACTCTTTCCTGTTCCTTAGAATGCAGATGTGATGACTAGAGCCATCTCAGAATGGATTACCCTGGAAGTAGAAGCCATGTCAGGTGGAGCAAGAGATGGAAGCCCCAGACCAACTGCCTTCAGACCCCTACAAGGAGAAGGAGAAACTCTCTTGTTTAACCCCCTGTTGTTCTCAGTTGAACCCCGTTCCAAACACCTCCTGAATTGTCCTTTCCACCCCAACTTCTTGAGGAACACATCATGAATCTTCTAAGACTACTTGAGTGCCTGTCTTCATTTCTGTGCACAGTGTGCCCTGGATATGTTTTTACAAAGGACTCAGAACACCTTATTTTATTTGCATGTATAAATGTTCATTTCCATCTACATGATAGAACGCTTCTCGAAGACAGAACTGGATTTTATTCATCCTGAAATCTTTAGGACCCAAAAGAGTACTGGCAAATAGAAGTGCCTTGATTGATTTTTAATTCTCTCACAAAGTAAATGCTGGACCAGGCACAGGAGGTAGTCTGTAGAGGAACATTTATCCTTTCTCAGTTCCTCTGCATCTTTTCTATGTCACCTAGTGTCATGGTGTCTGATTGAATAGAGTGTGTATTATTTCAGGGATTGTTGTCATTCAAGGATATATCTATGGAGTTCACCTGGGATGAGTGGCAGCTACTGGATTCTACACAGAAGTACCTGTACAGAGATGTGATATTGGAAAACTATCATAACCTGATCTCGGTGGGTAAGTACTGCTTCTCTGCTTAACTCACATAGTGAGTAATGAATTGCCATCCCTTTTTTTTTGTTGTTGACCTACTCTGGGACCTGTGAAGTGCTTAATGATTATGAACTTGAACTTCAGAGGTTAAATTTTCTTAGTCCGTGTTTGGCCCTCACGTTCTAGTCGTAGTCTTTCCCCTAGCGAGACGAGCAGTTTGGCTCTGTAGCTCTTGCTTCCTCGGTCCTGTCCCTGACAGCCTGGTCCACAACCTTGTGATTTCCCATCAACAGGGTATCATGGTGCCAAGCCTGACTTAATCTTCAAGTTGGAACAAGGAGAAGATCCGTGGATTGTAAATGCCAAACTTTCCAGGGAGAGCTGTCCAGGTGGGTGAGTGAGAACGAGGAAGGTGGGAGGTGTGGGAGTGAACTGATGAGTCCCTGAGGAGTGGACTCTTGCAGCGTTGTCTACAGAAATGCTTCTGGAAGTCCTTGAAGTAATGGAGCGGACTCAGGATGAAGCCATGAGCTCCTCAGATAAGGAAATCACTGTCACTCTTCATATATTTTGGTTTTTATTCCCCTTTATTGTTGAGAGGGAGGCATGTCCCCTCTTCCCTGAACTCTGCTCAGGATTTGCTTCTGGGTCAGTTTCCCTCCTTCCCATGGTCATGGGTGTCATTGGGCCATCAAGACCTTCAGGGGATTTCTTTTTCCTCTCACTTGGTGTGGCTCATGGCCCTCTATTTCCTTTCTTTTATTTCTTCTTTAGCCTTCCCCAGTTGAATCCCCTAGACTTTACTCACAGTCTTAAGTGACCCTGGCGTCTCCTGTATCTTTGAGTGATTTTGCCCACCTTATGCTTCACTTTTGTGTTGTCCAAAGGAGTATTTTTTCCAAGTTTGGCTGTCTTCTCCTATGTTGTAACTGTCGAAAGGCTCTTCCATTCGGAAGGTTTAAGCTTTGCCCCCAGTGTCCGTCTTTCTCCTCGGCACTTGAGTCCTGGGTTTTACATGCTGAGGGGAGAGCTCCCCCATGCTTTCCCAGACTTCACTTCCAGTATCAGAAATGGGGATTTCCTTCTAAAATTACCATTCTTCCACAGAAGAAATGGCCAGAGTCCTTCGTTTTCTTCCACAAGTTTCCTTCTTAGTGTTTCCGTCTCTGAGGAGCAGGGCCACTTTGCAGGTCAAGCTCTTGGTTCCTCCCCTTCTCTGCTCCACATCCAGTCCCTCAGCAAATCCTCTTAGTTCTCTCTCCCATGTGCTCCAAATTTCCTCAGCTCCAAATACGTGTTAGGCCATTCTTGCATTGCTATAAAGAAATACCTGAGACTAGGTAATGTATAAGAAAAGAGGTTTAATTGGCTCACAGTTCTGTGTGGTATTCAGGAAGCATAGCAGCATTTGCTTCTGGGGAGGCCTCAGGTAGCTTCTAGTCATAGTGGAAGGCAAAGGGGGAGCAGTCACGTCACACGTGAAAGCAGGAGCGAGAAGGAGGTGAAAGGGATGTACCGCATACTGTTAAATGACCAGATCTCACAGGGACTCACTGTCACGAAGACTCCTCCAAGCCGTGAGAGATCTGCCCCTATGATTCAGATCCATACACCTTCCACCAGGCCCCGCCTCCGGCACTGGAGATTACAGTTCAGCCTGAGACTTGGACGGGGACAAATATCCAAAGTATATCAAGAAATGTAGTTCAAATTATTATCTCATCCTGGACTGCTACGAGAGTTTTCTAAAGTATTTCTCTGCTCATTTCTTACTCACTTTTTACAGAATAGTCAACTGATCTTTTAAATGCAGAAGACTGAGATTTTCTGTAATTAAAAACCTTCAGGCTGGGCACAGTGGCTCACGCCTATAATCCCAGCACTGTAGGAGGCCAAGGCGGGCAGCTCGCTTGAGCTCAGGAGTTTGAGACCAGCCCAGCCAACAAGTGAAACCCCATCTCTGCTAAAAATACAAAAATTAGCTGGGCGTGGTGCATGTGCCTGTAGTTCCTCAGGAATCTGAGATGGGAGGATTAACTTGAACCCAGGAGGTGGAGGCTGCAGCAAGCCAAGATTGGGCCAGTGCACTCCAGCCTGGTGACAGAGTAAGACCCTGTCTCTAAAAGAAAAAAAAAAAAGTCTTAAAAATGTAAGCAACTTTTTACCATGGTTTTGAATAATGTGGTTCTGCTTTCATTGCATTCACTCAGTGGGTTTTAGCTGCCCTGGCCTTTTTCTATTTCCTAAACCCTGTCAATCAGGCTTCCTCCTCATGAACTCTGTGCTTGGTATCCCTTCTGTTTGGAGAGTTGATTTTCTTTTCTTTTTTTTTTTTTTTTTTTTGAGGCAGAGTCTCACCCAGGCTGGATGAGTGCAGTGGCATGATCTCAGCTCACTGCAACTTCTGCCTCCCAGGTTGAAGCAATTCTCCTGCCTCAGCTTCCTGAGTAGCTAGGACTACAGGTGTATGCCGCCATATCCAGCTAAGTTTTAGTATTTTTAGTAGAGATGGAGTTTCACCATGTTGGCCAGGCTGGTCTTGAACTCCTGAGCTCAGGCAGTCCACCTGCCTCGGCCTCCCAAATTACTGGGATTACAGGCGTGAGCCGCCTCTCTGGCCTCATTTTTATCTTTAATGTCTCATTCTCACTCTACCTAAATGTCATGCCATAGTTACTTTGTATCCTATGAATTCATTTTTTAGTTAGGTAAAATCTTGCAATAATAAAATTCAGATATAAAATAATCAGCAATTGGCTTCCAAATACCAACTTTATTATTATTGCTGTTATTATTTTTTGAGACAGTGTCTCACTCACCCAGGCTGGAGTGCAGTGGCGCGATCTTGGCTCACGGCAACCTCTGCCTCTTGGGTTCAAGTGATTCTCCTGCCTCAGCCTTCCTAGTAGCTGGGATTATGGGTGCCCGCCACCACGCCCAGCTAATCCAAGTGCCAATTTTAAACTCCATTTTGAAAACTGTTTTTGGTTTCTGTTAATTTGCCACCAGTTTTCATGGGGAGGCCTGTTTTGGTTTGTTTTGATTCAGTTCCCTTGCCCCTATGCTTGGCCGATATTTCTTTTGAACCAGTGTCGTGTGCCTGTTACCAAAAGAGAAAGATTGATGACATGGCAGTCCTAATGGTCTTTAATTCCATGTCAGGTTTATGTGATGATTCAAAAAGTTATCTTTTGTTTGATTTTTTCTAGATGGCTGGGAAGAATGGTACCAGAAAAACCAAGATGAGCTTGAAAGTGTTGAAAGAAGCTATGCTTGTAGTATGTTGGGAAGACTTAATCTGAGCAAAACCCACGATTCTTCAAGACAAAGATTCTATAACACACATGGAAAAAGTCTGACACAAAACTCAGCTTCAAGCAGAAGTTGTTTAAGAAAGAATCCTGATAAGTTTCATGGTTATGAAGAACCATATTTTCTTAAGCATCGGAGAGCTCATAGCATAGAAAAAAACTGTGTGTGTAGTGAATGTGGGAAAGCTTTTCGTTGTAAATCACAGCTCATTGTACATCTCAGAATTCATACAGGAGAGAGACCCTATGAATGCAGTAAATGTGAAAGAGCCTTCAGTGCTAAGTCAAACCTTAATGCTCATCAGAGAGTTCACACAGGAGAAAAGCCCTACTCATGTAGTGAATGTGAGAAGGTCTTCTCCTTCAGGTCACAGCTCATTGTCCATCAGGAAATTCACACAGGAGGGAAACCCTATGGTTGCAGTGAGTGTGGGAAGGCCTACAGTTGGAAATCACAGCTTATTTTACACCAGAGAAGCCATACGGGAGTGAAACCCTATGAATGTAGTGAATGTGGGAAAGCCTTTAGTTTGAAGTCTCCATTTGTTGTGCACCAAAGAACTCACACAGGAGTGAAACCCCATAAATGCGATGAGTGTGGGAAAGCCTTTCGGAGTAAGTCCTATCTCCTTGTTCACATTCGAATGCACACAGGAGAAAAACCCTATCAATGCAGCGATTGTGGAAAAGCCTTCAATATGAAGATGCAACTCATCGTACATCAGGGCGTTCACACAGGAAATAATCCTTACCAGTGCAGTGAATGTGGGAAAGCCTTTGGTAGGAAGGAACAGCTCACTGCACATCTGAGAGCTCATGCAGGAGAGAAGCCCTATGGGTGCAGCGAATGTGGGAAGGCGTTCAGCAGCAAGTCATACCTTGTGATACATCGGAGAACACACACTGGAGAGAGACCCTATGAATGTAGTTTGTGTGAGAGAGCCTTTTGTGGAAAATCACAGCTGATTATACATCAGAGAACTCATTCAACTGAGAAGCCCTATGAATGTAATGAATGTGAAAAAGCCTATCCTAGGAAGGCATCGCTGCAGATACATCAGAAGACTCACTCAGGAGAGAAACCTTTCAAATGTGGTGAATGTGGAAAAGCCTTCACTCAGAAGTCGTCTCTCAGTGAACATCAGAGAGTCCACACGGGAGAGAAGCCGTGGAAATGCTCTGAATGTGGGAAATCCTTCTGTTGGAACTCAGGGCTTCGAATACATCGGAAGACTCACCAATGAGAAGTCAGAATGATGCACATGTGAGACACTGTCTCACAGAGGCTGGTTTCAGGAGACTTTAGAGAACAGAGATAGGATTTGCAAGCAGGAGGCCCTAAAACTACACTCATGTCAAAAAGCATGTAGGAGAGAGATCAACCATATTTGGGATGAGTGTAAAAGCTTTCAGAAATGAGTTACAAGTCTTTGTAGATGAAAATAATTGAAGGAATGAGGAGCAGTAAATGTATGAAATGTTGTAGCCTCATTATGAAAGTAATCTGGTATCTGGTAAAGGATACCAGAGTATCCTTTTCTTGCTAAGAAATCCACATTTCTAAATTATCCACATGAATAAATTAGGAAAGCATTTTCCCGTGGAAAGCCTGTTCCGTGGAAAGTCACATTCCAGATTTGAAGCTATGTTTTTGTAAAATAAAAAAAATCTCAGTTACAAACAGTTGTCTTTTCATAGTGGAGTTTAAAGGTTTTTTGTTTGTTTTAATATGTAAATAAAGTAATGATCAGGAAAACCACAGGGAATACATTCTTAAAGTTAAGGGATATTTAATGTGACTTCCCTGAGTTAACACTGAATAGCATTTCTAAAATTTTTAGTATTTTATTTTTTAATGTAATTTGTTCTATATCTCTATATATATTTGATAGTTTGTGGAATAACATCCCCCAGTATAGTCCCTATTAAATACTAATTGTCTTTTTATTTCTTTTTCATAAGCAGAACTGGCGGTTTATTACAGAGCTGCTGCTTAAGAAAACTCATTGTAATGAACATTTATTATATGTTGGCAGTTCTGTGTCTGTTCTCCATTAATTGAGTTGAGCACCCTTGTTTTCTCTGGAGAAATACGTCCCCTCTCTGGGGTGCTTCCTGTGGTGTCTTTCAGGTATCCTTTCCACTAGCTGCAGGTGAGCATTTTACCCATTGTTGGATAATGATAATCTCTTTTTCAGAATTTGGAGTCTGTAATTCATTCATACATGAACCAGAAAATGTCAGAACTCATTCATTCTTGTCCCAGAATTCTGTTGAGAACATCCGTTCATTCTGGCAAATTGATTACAAGAATAACTGTGGATGCTATCCCTTTAGAACCTGCTTCTCTGATCTATGTGCTTCCTCACTTCTCAATAAAAATGTCTTTTGCTTTTTGTTGTTTGGGTTTTTTGTTTTTGTTTTTGTTTTTTGCTTAATTTAAGAAGAATGGCTTTCTATTTCTTATAACCCAAGGGCTTTAATTGGTAAGTTTTTGCCTTGGTAGGGTGTAGTCAGCAAAGTGCAATATGTGATTTAGGTTTGTCGTTTTCCGAGACAAGAAAATCACATTCTTGTTTATATTTGAAGATAGGAACTTTCAGCCCATCATGTGAAATAGTGTTACTGTTTCTATACACCTAGAGCATTGTAGTCCCTGATGGTGAGATTTTAGAAACACTGAAGAACTATAGCCTTATAATAATTTTAAATTTATGAGAAAATCTGGGACAGGAAAGGAGATGGCTGACTTTGATCATGCCAGATCTTAGACCATGAGAATGACAGGCTTGAAGCCCTGAGATCACCTCTCAAGGTGGAGTATCAGAGTCGGCAACTTGGACATTGCTGAAATAGTTTCATTGTTAAAGGCTGAGATACACTACATACAAATTCTGTATGTAGTCTAACATCATTGTTGAAGGCTGAGATAAAGGGAAACCTCTCCTGAATTCCTGACAAATTATCAGAGATAACACCACCTTTGTTGCTATTTGTGGTATAAAGTTTTGAGGTGATATTTTAGGCCACAGCAGTGATTGGAATAGAAATTTAGTGTTGGAAGTGGGGTGCTACTCATTTGCGTCACTGGCCTTGGCACTGGATGATGAGCAGAATCTCAAAGGCCCTTGAGTAAAATATCAGTAAAGCCCAATGGGCTTTGGGGAGGGTATTGGCAGAATCTAAAAGTCATCAAGGAGGTTGCTGGTGAGGTCTTGAAGGAACACAAGGAAGGCATTATTGAAACATGGAGAAAATGAGACTTTGTTATACAGTGACAGGAGGTTTACCCACACGGTTACCTACGTAAATGGAAAATAGAGAATGTACCTAATGACCTCAGTGACACAGCTAAGTGTTTTCTAGGCATAGTGTTCAGGATGCTACCTGGCTTCTCGTTGCTTTTAATAAAATGAGAGAGGAAAGAGAAAAAAATGAACCATTCCATGGAGGAAATAATTAAATGGGCCAAACAGTCTTTTCAGCTTGTAAAGTTAGAAAGCTTTTCAGGGAAAAGATGCAATCCAAGGCTGGCTACAGGACCCTCATGCAAGATTTCAGAAAGATGTAAATAGGTGCCTCCTGACCCCCCTTCAATGGATAATCAGAAAGGACTTCTAAGGACTTGAGGGAATGCTTCCATGGGCCCTCTCTCATAAGCAACAGAACTGCTAAGAATTTTAAGGACGAGGTCCCACAAAAGGCCCACAGAGAGCCCATGGTAGAGAAAGTCTTCTCTTTTTTTTTTTTTTTTTTTTTTTTTGAGATGGAGTTTTGCTATTGTCACCCAGGCTGGAGTGCAATGGCGCAATCTCGGCTCACCGCAACCTCCACCTCCCAGGTTCAAGTGATTCTCCTGACTCAGCCTCCAGAGTGGCTGGGATTACACCATGCCCAGCTAATTGTATTTTTTTTTTTTTAAGTAGTGATGGGGTTTCCCCATGTTGGTCAGGCTGGTCTCAAACTCCTGATCTTTAGTCATCCGCCCGCCTCGGCCTCCCAAAGTGCTGGGATTAAGGCATGAGCTACCGTGCCCGGCTGAAAGAAATCTCATTTCTTAAGAGATTTTTGGGGTGTGGCTTTTGTTTAGTGGAATGGGTTATACACAGATAGATAAAAATCCCACACACTTTCAAAACGGTGATACTAACGTGACAGACAGGGCAAACTGTATAAACAAAGGTATTTGGACTCAACCTTTTTGCTCAAGAAGGAGGTTGAGAAGGATACTCAATTGCAAACACGCTCACATTTTATGAAAAACGATGGATGACTCAGCAGAACTAAGATCCAGGGGGTAGAACAAAGAGCCATGGAGAACTCCAAGAAAGCAGAGCCAAACCCTAATCACTCAGCTGGTATTGGGAACCCAGTAGGATTTAAGGATCTCTATGGAACAGTGGCTACTGTGTGCCTCCTCTTGTCACCACTTTGGAATAAGAGTATTGATAGTTTTTCTGTCTGCCCCACTGTTACGGGTGTGTACGATGAAAATAACTTGTCTCATATTTCACAGGCATTCAGATTGGGAGAAATAGCACCTCAGGAACTGCATCCAAGGAAGCAATCCTGCAGAGCCCCATCTGCACCTGTAGCAGAGTCTGACGAGATCCTGGACTTCAATCTGATACTATAACGGGATGAGACATTAGGGATCTGGGCAGACTACTTCCCAAGATGGCAAAAGCAGGATCTCTTATTGCACATTCTCTTCTACAGCGTGACTGCTGTTTCTCCCGTGAGAGTTGAGGTTGACACCAGCTCCTTGAATCTGGGTGGACTTGTATTTGCCTGTAGCCAAAAAAATGCAGCAGAAATAGGAAAGGTACAGTGCTTCACACCTGTCATCCCAGTGCCTCAGGAGGCCAAGGCAGGAATATTGCTTGAGCCCAGGAGTTTGAGACAAGCTTGGGAAACACAGTGAGACCCCATTTCTATTTAAAAAAGAAAAAAATGCAGCAGAGACGAAGCTGTGTAACTTCCAAAGCTAGGTCATGAAAGGCCCTGGAGCCCCGCCCCCCAGGCTGCCAGGAGGCTGCAGCCAGGGCTGCCTGCACACTCCACAAAGCAGGTGGGAGCCCTGCACCCCCAGACACAGGACCTGGGCATCTCTGGACTCTGCACCTTCAGGCCCAGGTAGGACCCCTCCCCCCACAGGCTTGGAGGTATCTGCTCCCGCTGCCCGGCCTCCTCCTGCTCCTAGCACCCACTCCAGTCCTGGAGCAGGGTTGGAGTTGAGCTCAGGCACAGTCACAGCCCAGCTGGGTGTACACGTGCTCAGGGCAGCACTGACACACCAGCCCCCTGCTGCCTCAGACCGTCCAGACTTTGGGTGCCGACAAGTGCAGGGGGAAGACAAGGGGGGGCCTGAGGGCAGCTCGGTGCTGGCCTACAGGTACCCCTTGGTGCAAACAGCCTAAGCGCCACGGGCAGTGGCAAGAGACAGGCTCCTGGGAGGAAGGGGCAGGTCCCTGGTGAGGCCCCACCTTCAGGCCAGGGAGGGCCTGAGGCTGGGGGCCAGGCTGCCAGTCCCATGAACCGGGAGTGGGAATTTACGCTTCCTTTTCCTGGCTGCCCATGGCCATCCATGAACCAACTGGCAAGCACTTCCTCCTCTCTGAGACCCATAAAAGCCTCAGGCTCAGCCAGAGGTGAACAGATGGCCAGACCACCTGCCTGCAGAGCGGAGCCACTCACTCTAGGGCCTCCTCTCTGCTGAGAGCTGAACACTCACCAGGACAACCAGCTGCAGAGAGGAGCTACCCTCTGTGCTGGGAGGGGAACACTGGAAGGACACCCTGGCTGTAGAGAGGAGATGCCCCCGTGGGTCTCCTCTGAGCCGTTCTATCACTCAGTAAAGCTCCTCTTCGTCTTGCTAACCCTTCACTTGTCTGCGTACCTCCTTCTTCCTGGCTGCAGGACAAGAACTCAAGGCCCGCCGCATGGCCAGGCTGAAGGAGCTGTAACACAATCAGGACTGAAACGTGCCCCTTGCTCGCCATGTTGTGGACGAAGAGAAAGAAGAGCTTCAGTCCTTCAAGGAGCCCAGACCTGGGAGATCCTTGAGCCATGGCTGTGACTCCCTCTTTGGGGCCCTGTGGTTCTTGGCATCTCCAAGCTTCTGGGCACCACCGCGTTCCCTAGTGCCAGCCATGGAAGCTGCTTGTGGTGTGCCCAGTCCAGCTGCAGCCTCACAGAGAGCTGGCACCCATGCCAGCACCTGAAGCTGCCTGCCCCGCAGCAGCAGCCAGCGTGTCTGACTGCACAGTGGCTGACTGCCACCCTTGCTCACAGACCCCTTGCTGCGCCACACCAGACTCACAGTCTCCCTTGGAGGTGTGGGATCTGGGTTGGTGGTGTGAGCTGAGCACAGCGTAGCAGGCCAAGTGGGCAGAATGAGCCCGTCGGGCATGAGCAAAACTCAGGCAGAGGCGCCACCGGCTACAGAGTTTTCTGACCAGAAAAGTGACACCCCAAAGATCCCATAACATTTTTGTTTTTAGATGGAGTTTCACTCTTGTCACCCAGGCTGGAGTGCAGTGACGCAATCGGCTCACTGCAACCTCTGCCTCTCAGGTTCAAGCGATTCTCCTGCCTCAGCCTCCCAGGTAGCTGAGATTACAAGTGTCCACCACCATGCCTAGCTAATTTTTAGTAGAGAGGGGTTTCACCATGTTGGCCAGGCTGGTCTCGAACTCCTGACCTCAGGTGACCCACCTGCCTTGGCCTCACAAAGTGCTGGGATTACAGGCGTGAACCAACATCATAAGGGCACTAACCATACTCGATCAGACCCCAATCTCATGACCTAATTCATAATTATTTTGAGACAGGGTCTTGCTCTGTTGCTCAAGTTAGAGTGCAGTGGCATGATCATAGTTCACAGCAGTCTCAAACGTCTAGGCTCAGGTGATCCTCCCGCTCAGCCTCCTGAGAAGTTGGGACAACAGGCATGTGCCACCATGGCTGGCTAGTTAAAAGAATTTTTTTTTTTTGAGATGGAGTCTTGCTCTGTCACCAGGTTGGAGTGCAGTGGCGTGATCTCGCTCACTGCAACCTCAGCCTCCTGGGTTCAAGTAATTCTCCTGCCTCAGCCTCTCTAGTAGCTGGGACTACAGGCACCTGCTACCATGCCTGGCTAATTTTGTATTTTTAATAGAGATGGGGTTTCACCATGTTGGCCAGGATGGTCTCGATCTTTTGACCTCATGATCTGCCTGCCTAGGCCTCCCAAAGTGCTGGGGTTACAGGCAGGAGCCACTGTATCTGGCCAAGAATTTTTTTAGAGATGGGGTCTTGCTATGTTGGCCAGTCTGGTCTGGAACTCCTGGGCTCAAGCAATCCTCCTGCCTCAGCCTGCCAAAGTGCTGAGATTACAGGCATGAGCCACCACTCCTGGCCTCTCATGACTTCATTTAGCCTTCATTATTTTCTTTTTGGTTTTGTTTGTGTGTGTGTGTGTGTGTGTGTGTGTGTGTGTGTGAATGCCTTAATTATTTTCTTAGATATTCCACTTCCCAATACAGCAACATTGGGGGTTACGCCTTCAATATATGACTTAAGGGGCACATTCATTCCATGAAACCACCAACATCCAATAAGAAAACATACTATAGGCTGGGCGCGGTGGCTCACGCCTGTAATCCCAGCACTTTGGGAGGCCGAGGCGGGCGGATCACGTGCGGTCAGGAGTTCAAGACAAGCCTGGCCAACATGGTGAAAACCCATCTCTACAAAATACAAAAAAATTTAGCTAAGCATGGTGGCGTGCGCCTGTAATCTCAGCTACTTGGTGGAAGAATCACTTGAACCTGGGTGATGGAGGTACCAGTGAGCTGAGTTTGTGCCACTGTGCTCCAGCCTGGGCAACAGAGTGAGACTTAGTCTCGAAAAAAAAAAAAAAGAAATCATACTATTAAAAACCTTCATATTCATTACAGCAGTAGAAATGATAAGCTAGTTAGAAATATATCTCATAAAATGTTAAATTTAAAATGAGAACTGTCTGGAGATAAATCTTCCCAAAACCACATATAAACTGAGAATTTATGAATACAGTAATTTTTTAAAATTTGCAAAAGAGAAACTAAAAAACGGAAAGATATATTCGTTACTGACCAATAGGCTTACTTCATGACATGCACAAAAGCCAACATTACTGTTCCTTTTTTTGAGGAAAAAAAAAGCTTTATTCCAAGTCAACTGGCAAAGAGACAGGAGGCAGTGCTCAAATCTGTCTCTCTGATTAGAGGTGGGTCCAGTTTCTATGGCGTTTCTACCTAGGCTCAGATGATGCCAATGCAGCTGGCTTGCCAGGGTAGTGATGATAACAATTAGAATTTAAAGCTTTTGCATTGCACATGCCCCAAGGCAATTTTGGCTCTGTGTTTACCTGCAACAAGTTAAGAAATGGTTAATTGTTTGAGCTGATCACAGTTACAGGTACCCCCACCCCACTTTTTGTGCATTCCTCAATCTTGAGGGAAATGTGGTGACCATTCTAGCTACTTCATACTTTGAAGGCGTGCAGGTGTGAGTACAAAAAGAATGCATGAGTGGGGCTACTGACACACAAGATAGCTCTGCTCCATCTGTACCTTGACAAGAAGGAAAAGGAATCCCAACATACATAGAACTATAGTTCCTGATTAGACCCTCAAAAATAGATGTTATCCATGATGGCATTAACCGAGGCCTGGCTGCCATCCTGAGTGAGCTGTTTCCTTCAGCTGCCATCTGCTTCTGGCCTCCCAGTTTCATCAGGCAGAGGCTGGTTTTAGACCCCAAAGGAATGAAAATACGGATAAATGGCTTTTCATTTATCTGGAGACCCAAGAGCCCTTTCAGTCTTACTGTTTTTTTCTGAAAAGTAACTGAAGATCAGTTAGGGGTTCACAAGTGTATTCCTGGGTAGGGAACTTCACTGTGGGCTTCTACAGTCATTTGGGTTTTGGATGACTTGGCCCCATGCTTCCTTTTGTCTGTAGTAAGTGTGACCTGTGTAGTGATTCTAAATGGGTTGAGAAGAGTTTTAAATATGATCAGATATTACTTTTTTTCGGAGATGGGGTCTTGCTCTGTCACCCAGGCCGGAGTGCAGTGGGCAGGTACAATCTTTATTGGTGAATGGTGAACCCAGGGGTTAACTCCTTTTAACTTTATGAATGAATGGGTTACCAGGAGAACTTCATAAAGATCCCTTTCGTTTGGGCTGTGACTGGTCCTCAGGGCTGTGATTTTTCTAGATTTGAAGCGGGACTTGGTCTCCTGGGCTAAGGCGTCGTAAAAGGACATGTATAGGAACAAAGTTGCTCCCAGAGACTGTATATATATTTATAGGTATATAAATAATATTTATTATATAAAATACGTTATTTATAAATGTTCTATATATATATCACTCACACACATGCTCACACTTTTTCTTTGCCATGATGAACTGTCCAGCCCCTGTGGAGATCTATGGGAACATGCATTTTCTCATAACTCACAACCCCACCAATGCTACCCCAGGTTCACAGAGGGATGTGAGGAGTATGGACTGACACCTTTGATGTCAAATGTGCGATGCTACATTTGGTAGAATTCCAGCTGAAAAAGAAAGAATCCACATTTTACATTGGCCATTTAACAATGGAGCTCACCACCTAATCAGATAGCAGATGACTGGCTAACCCTGTTAAACAAACACCGATTTCCACGACAAGCCCGTGGCGGCGTTGCAGTGCGCTGTGCTGTGGGACTGGGAAGGGCACCTGTGCTGGCTGCACTTGCTTTGACTGAATATGGAATTAAGTATGAAGATACAGTTTGGTTTATAAGACGAAAAAGAAGGGCAGCATTCTATTCTAAACAGCTGCTTTACTCGGAGAAATACCGACCTAAGATGCGATTACACTTCAGAGATACCGATGGGCATTGCTGTGTTCAGTAGAAACGGAAATGAAGGCTGGCTCGACTGTGGCATTTTAGAGGAACTGTCAGTACTAGTAAACGTGAATCTGCAGTCTCAGCTGTGTCATCCAAGTAGTGATGGGCTCACTACTCTTCAACCACTCTCCCAATGGCTGGAAAAATGCAAACAAAAAAAGAAATCCCTTTATAAAATCAATAAAATGTTAAGGAAAGAAAAAAATTAAATAAAATTGTATCTATTCAAGTTGACAACATGATATTTTGATATATATATATCATTGTTAAGTGATTGACACAATCAAGCTAGTTAATGTATCCATCACCTCAGATAGTTACCTTTCGGGTATGTGTGATGAGAATATTTCATCATATTCTACAGACTTACTCTCAGTAAATTTCAAGTGTACAACACATTATTAACTACAGTCACCATGCTGTCCATTAGGTCTCCAGAACTTATTCATTTTATAACTGCAAGTTTGTTCTCTTTTTAAAACATCTGACCAACATCACCTTATTTCCCACCCTTGCCACCTGACCTCTGGTAACCAGTCTTCCACTGTTTCTATGAGTTCAATTTTTTAAGATTCCACATCTAAGTGAGATCGTGTGGTATATTCTTTCTGTATCTGT
This sequence comes from Cacajao melanocephalus, assembly GCA_963573385.1. Classification (NCBI taxonomy): domain Eukaryota; kingdom Metazoa; phylum Chordata; class Mammalia; order Primates; family Pitheciidae; genus Cacajao; species Cacajao melanocephalus. The sequence continues at coordinate 15,128 of CAUYLG010065281.1, read as the reverse complement.
GTCTTTCTATGTGTATCTCAGTTTGCATAATGTCCTCCGGGTTCAACCATGTTGTAGTAAATCACAGAATTTTCACCTTTTTTGAGGCCAAGTACTATTCTATTGTGTACACATGCCATATTTTCTTTATCTTTTGATAGATGCTTAGGTTGTTTCTGTATCTTCACTATTGTGAATAATGCTGCAGTGAACACGGGAGCGCAGCTATCTCTGAGATAGTAATTTTATTTCTTTTGGATATATACTGCTATGATTTGAATGTGTGTCCCCTCTGAAACTCATGTTGCAACTTAACCTCCATGGTAATAGTGTTAAGAGAGTAGGAAATCTGCCTATGGCAATTGAGAGGTAGGACCTTTGGGAGGTAACTAGGATTAGATGAGTTCATGAGGGTGGGGCTTTAGTGGTTTATAAGAGGAGAAAGAGAGAAATGAGCTAGCACGCCTGATCCCCCTTCACCATGTGCACCCTGGGCTGCCTCGGGACTCTGCAGACAGTCCCTGCTGGCAAGAAAGTCCTTACCAGAAGTGTCCCTCAACCTTGGACTTCCCAGTCTCCAGACTGTAAGAAATAAATTCATTTTCTTTATAAATTATTCAGTGTCAGGTATTCAGTTACAGCAACAGAAAATAAACTAAGACAGAAAATTGATACTGAAGAGTGGGCCTGTTGCTAATAATAAATCCTGCAAATGCGGAAGTGGCTTTGGAACTGGGTGATGGGCAGAGTCCGGAAGATTTTCAAGGAGTAGGTTGGAAAAAAGCCTAGATTCTGGTGAGGGATTAGAAGACAAGAAGACTGGGGAAAGTGTGGAACTTTTTAGAGATGATTTAAGTGGCCATGACCAGAATGCTGACAGAAATATGGACAGTAAAGGCCACTCTGATGAGGCCTCAGATGAAACTAACTAAGGAAGAAGGAACTGCAAACTGAAGTAAAGGCCACCCTTGTCATAAACTGGCAAATAATTTGGGTGGATTGTACCCACGTCCAAGGGTTCTGTGGAATGCAGAATCTAAGCACAATGGATTCGGATAGGCGGCAAAAGAAATATCTAAGCAAAGCATTCAGGCATGGCTACTTTGAACTGTTTACATAAGGCTGCAAGAGTAAAAAAAGTGACATAAAGACAATTTATCATCAAAAGAAAAGCAAAATAAAAAGACTTGGAAAACTCTCAACCTGGCCATATAAAGAACAAAAATTTTTGTTTGAGAGAATAAAAGATGGGTATGGCCCAGCAAGTGGTTGCTAAAGAGATTAATACAGCTAGAAAGGAGCTAGGTAGTAATCATCAGGACAGTGAGAGAAAGACCCTGAAGGCATTTTAGAGATCTTGAAGGATGCTCCTCCCATCACAGGCCCAGAACCCTAGGAGGGAAGAATTTTTGTGCTTGCTACAGGCTCAATGCCGAGAGCTACCTCAGGTCTCTACTCCCCAAATTCTGGCACGAAGGTCCTTGACTGTCTCAGCTGTGGCCCCAGGTGTGGCTCAAGCTTCTGCTCCAAAAGACACAAGCCATGCATAAGCCTTGGTGGTATCCATATGGTGCTAATTCTGATAACACATAGTATCAACACATGCTAATAGCCACATGGTGCTAAACTCAGAAATCTAGAGCTGTGAAAGCATGATGAACTCCATCTAGGTTTCAAAGGATGTACTGGATAGCCTAGAGTCCCAGGCACAGACTCTTTGCAGGGGCAATGGTAATAATAGGGCAATGCTGAGTGAAAATGTGGGGTCAGAGCTGCCACAGGGTTCCCACCAGAGAACCTCCAATGACTAGTGGAGCCAAGGCAGTTGAACCACCATCAAGACTTGAACTATAAGGCCACTAGCATGCAACACCAGCCTGGGAGAGATGCAGACACAAGACTCCAACTCATGAGAGCTGGATGGACTGAGGCCATCAAAGCCTTAGAGGTCAGACTGCCCAAGGCCTTAGGGGCCCAACCACTGCACCTGTGTGCAGAGGATGCTGAGCCTGGAGTCAAAGGAGATTATTTTTCACCTTTAATATTTAACGTCTGTCCTGCTAAGTCTCAGACTTGCTGTAGCCTGGATGCTCCTTACTTTGGGTGTATTGCTCCCTTTTGGAATGGGACTGTGTACCCTTATGCCTGTCCCACCATTGTATCTTGGAAGTAGATAGCTTGTTTTTATTTCACAGATGAGACTCTGGTCTTTGGATTTCTGAGTTGTACTGAAATAGGTTAAGACTTTGGGAGGCCAGGGATGGAATGCTATGGTTTGAATATTTGTCCCCTCTGAAACTCATGCTGAAACTTAACTTCCATTGTAACAATGTTAAGAGGGTGAAAAATCTGACGATGGTATTTGAGAGGTGGGACTTTGGGGAGTTAATTAGGATTAGATGAGGTCATGAGAGTAGGGCATTAGTGGCTTTATTAGAAAGAGATGTCAACTAGCATACTTGAGCCCTTTTGACATATGATGCCCTATACCCCCTCTCTGGGCTCCAGAGAGTCCTCACTGGCAAAAAAGGCGCTTACCAGATGTAGCCCCTCACCCTTGGATTTCCCAGCCTCCAGAACCGTAAGAAATAAATTCATTTTCTATATAAATTATCCAGTCTCAGGTATTCAGTTACAGCAACAGAAAACAGACTGACACATGCCCATAAATGGGATTGCTGGATCACATGGTCATTCTATTTTTAATTTTTTGAGGAACCTCCATGCTGCTTTCCATAATGGCTGTACCAATTTGGCTGTCACCAGCAATGTATGAAGTTTCTCTTTTCTCCACATGTTCACCAAGACTTACCTTTTCACTTTTTGGTAACAGTCATCCAAACAAGTCTGAGGTGGTATCGCATTGTGGTTTTGATTGGCATCTCTCTCATACTTAGTGATGTAGAGAACCTTTTCATATACCTATTGGCCATTTGTATGTCTTCTTTGGGAATATATCTGTTTAGGTCCTTTACTCATTTTTCAAGAAAGTTATTTGTGTTTTTCTGGCTATTTAGTTGTATGATTTCCTTGCATATTTTAGATACTAACCACTTTCAGCTACGTGGTATGCAAATATTTTCTCCCATTCTATGGGCTGTTTTTTAATTTTGTTGTTTCCTTTGCTTTTAAACTTGATGGACTCCCCCTTGTCTATTTTTGCTCTGTTGCCTGTGCTTTTGATTTCATATCTGAAAAAATCATTGCAAGCACCAGTGTCCTGGAGCTTTCCCTTATGTTTTCTTCTAGGAGTTTTACAATTGCAGGTGTTATATTTGTCTTTAATCTATTATGAGTTGATTTTTATGTATGGTGTAAGATAGGATCCAATTTCCCTTTTTTACATTTTAATAGTTGTACCAGTCTTATCTGGCCATACTCTGTTGATAACAGAATGGCCAGTTATGTTGCAGGCACAGAGCTAAGAGTTGTGAAACCATGCCCCCAAAGAGTTAAAGAAACCAGTGGCTAACAGAAATTCTTGAGCTTACAGGATGGTAGATACGAAACAGTTTGCTGACACTCCCTCTGTTTGTAAGATAATACAACTGGCTGAAATCAGTTGAAACCAATACAAGCAACTGGAGTCCATGCAGAATGAGCTTGCTGATGTTGCAGCCTGAATTTCCACTGCAGTTTTCACACTAACTCTACCTTAACTTGCACCTGCAACCCAGGAAGAGGCTTGAAGAGACAACTGCACATGCTCAGGGATTTTCCAGACCTCCTGTTTCCTTCCACGAATCACCTGTGAATCCAGAAACCACCCCTAAATCTTTTTTCATGAAAGTGCTGCCTTAAGGCCAGCACAGAGACACAAATTTGAACTGAATTCCTGTCACTTTGTTGGTCCATTCGCAATTAAGCTTTTCTTTTCTCAAACAGCTGGTGCCATAGTATTGGCTTCTGTGCACATCAGGCAATGAGCCCTTTTGCTCGTAACAGTATTTGGATATCCAGTTTCCTCACACTATTGAAGCGAATCCTTTCCCCATTGTGTATTCTTGACACAAGATTAGTTGCTTTGCCGAAGATTAGTTGATTGTCTACGCACGAGGTTATTTCTGGTGTTTCTATTTTGTTCCAGATTGATCTACGTGTCTGCTTTTATGCCAGTACTTCACTGGTTGAGTTCTACCTCTGGGAATATTTAAATGTAAGAATTCTCTAATCATTAGATGTTTGAAACAATTCACCAAGCAACCCAATAATAATGCTTTCTGGAAAAGGATCTCTGAATTTGTTTTCAAATTGTGCATTAAATTGGGTCAAATTTGGTACATCTTGTCCTGGAGTATGTTATTTGTGTCAAAAATAATCAAATTTATTAGTATAGAACGGATTTTTATTCAATTTCCTATTTCTTTTTTCATCTCTCTCCTCTCTGTCCATCCCCCCACCAGCCCCATCTCCCTATCATAAAGATAGTGACTTACCTATAATTTTCCCTATGACGCGAGTTATGGATCAACTTTACCTTTTTCTGTTGATTCATTCTTACCTCTTTTCCATAAATATATTTAATTTTTTTTTCTGGTTTCAATTGTCTAAAGTATCGGTGGGCCGGGCGCGGTGGCTCACGCCTGTAATCCCAGCACTTTGGGAGGCCAAGGTGGGCGGATTGCTCAGGTGTTCGAGACCAGCCTGGGCAACATGGTGAAACCCCGTCTCTACTAAAATACAAAGAATTAGTCGGGCTAGCAGCGGGCGCCAGTAGTCCCAGCTGCTCGGGAGGCTGAGGCAGGAGAATTGCTTGAACCCGGGAAGCGGAGGTTGCAGTGAGCCGAGACTGCGCCACTGCACTCCAGCCTGGACGACAGAGCGTCACTCCGTTTCCAAAAAAAATAATAAATTAAAAAAAAAGTATTGGTGGATTCGGTTTCCTTTTACGTTTCTGAGAAAGCCGTGGGAGCCCGTTTGGCGTCATCGCGTCTCCGGGCGACAGGCGCTTCCGGACGCGAGGCACCCTGGGAAGTTGAGTTCGCGTGAACTCCGTCCTTGGCGCATGCGCACATACATTCTTGGCAAAGCTTGCAGGTTGCGCTTTCTTCCTCTTTGTCCTTAGCTGCCACGTGAGAGGGGAGTGTGCGCGTGTGCAGTCCCCCACTCGTCCGGGCCCGTTCGGAGCCGCCGGAGAGCGCACAAAGACCGACGGCTCGGGCGCGTGCGCGGGGCGCGGGGGCCTGGTGGCGTCACGTGATCGCGGGCAGCGGGCGCGCGGGCTGGGGCGCGGGCGCGGGAGCGACCCGGCGGCGGCGTCTTTTGTGAGTTGGGCGCGTTCAGTGCGTTTAATGCGGGGCTGGCGCTGGGGTCTTCGGGGATGGCGGGGGAGGCGCGCGGCAGTGGCCGCGGGGGCCTTCGGCTTCCAGGCCCTGGACGTCCGCCTTGGACGTTCGCGCGCGGATTCGGGGCTGGGGGTGGGGCGGGGGCTGGGGCTGGGGCTGGGGCTGGGCCGGGCTGGGCCGGGTGGTGAGGATGCTGTGGCCCGCGGAGCCGTGGGGTTCAGCGCTGTGTAGCGGGCACTGCCTTTCCGGAGGCGCCGCCCCTGGGCGTCCTTTCAGGCGGGCGTGGAGGCGCCGGCGTGGGCCTTGGGTGCGTTCGGCCTGGACCACGGGCCAGCCCCGTTTCCTAGCCGTTCCCCTCAGGAGCGGCTTCCCTGCTGGACCGCATCCACCCGCAGCCTGGCCCTGCCGCTATCGAAAGAGGTTTTTAAAGCGCCGGGGTTACAGGTGTGAGCCACCAGACCTGGCCCTATATTTTTTAATGGTTACATTTGACTATTTTAAAATTTTTTAATGGCTTTTCCCTTTTGTATCAGGTGTAGCGAAATCTCCCTTCAAATTATATATATATTCATTCACCTGTGGCTTTTTTAAAAGGCATTCTTAGGGTTTCCATTATTTTAAAATTTAACCCATTTGGAGGTAGTTTTAATGTATGAAATAACTATTTTCTTTCAAATATTCTCCTATTTAAATAATTCATTTTTACTCATGGCTTTGAAATGCTCTATTACATTCTAACTCTTGTGTGTTTAGACAGTTTTGCTTTTTTCATCTGTATAACCTCTCTGGAGCCAGTGTCAAATGTTCTAATGATTATAATTTATATGTTTTACAGTGGGCTTGTTCACACTCATTATTTTGTATTTCCAAAAGTGTCCAGGCCGGGTGTGTGGTGGGTCTTACCTGTAGGCTGAGGTGGGAGGATCACTTGAGCCCAGGAGTTCAAGGCCGCAGTGAGCTACGGTTATGCCATTGCACTTCAGCCTGCACAGCAGAGTTAAGACCCCGTCTCAAAAAAAAAAAAAAGTGTCCAAACTGTTCCTGAAGCTTTTTTCTCACACATAAACTTTAGAATTGCCTGTTAAAGAAAAAAATTTTGAGATTATGGAGTTGAAAGAGTTACGTAAATCATTTGAGGTCAAATTATCTTTACAATATGAAGTCTTCCTATCCCAGAACAAAATCTAATTATAAATTTCTTTAATTCCATTTTTATAGTTCTCATTGGTGTTTTTAGTACGCTTCATATGGGTCTTGATATTCCTACATATTTTACTTATTTTAAAAATTATGAGTAGGATTTTATTTTTTTGTTATTTTATATAAGTTGTTGATATTATAGAAATAAGGTTATTGGCCTGAAAAGATGTTCTTCACATAGTGGGGAAAAAAACAAAAACAGTTTTAAAATGTGACTGTATACTTCCATTTTATGAACAATATCGTAATAGTTTCCATCATCTCAAGATTGGTTACCTGTAGTGAGATCATAGATAATTATTTCTTATTTAACTTTTGTACATTTTTTATATTTTGCCATCATATTTTACTTTTATAATAGTTATGTGACTGTGTGCCACGTTCTGTTCTAAGATATAGGTATTATCACAATCTAAGGTGTAAAGGATTCATTTCTTGTATAACTGGGAGAAAATGCTGTGTGTAGTTTGGATAACAGAAAGGCGTGAAAAGCAGTGCTGCTTGTTAGTATGATGCAGGATTGAGGCAGGCCGTCCTTCATTTGTGTTTTTGTGGAAAGTAGTGACTGAATGTGTGCATGGGAATAGGAGCTGATTCCAGGATTTATGTTGTGTGTTTGTGCATGTAGATATGCACAGATGACATGATTTTAGTAGTACATGCTTTGAACATAGCAAGACAGAGAAGTAACATTTGAATTTTGCTTTTTACTAAATGCAATCACAGGCACATTTTACAATCACTCTGTGTCCCAGTTTTTCTCTGTAAAATGGAGATTATGTTAAATGCCTTCCTTATGGGGTTGTGGATGAGAGTTCAATTTAAAATGCTTAGTATATTGTCTCACACATAGAAAGTACTGGAATGTTAGCTGTAACAGTTACTACAAGGCCCGAGTCACTTTCCTTTTAATATCTCATTTGTTTCTTAGACTCTCATTGTGAGGTCTATTTTATCCTCACCATTTTAGCAAATACAGAAATTGAGGCTTTGAAGGCAAGAAAGGAGGGGGAAAAAAACCAATAACCACAATAAACATTAAATGTATTCAGTTTGTGAGTTAAAAGACAGACTGAGCTGCGTGTGGTGGCTCATGCCTGTAATCCCAGCACTTTGGAAGGCTGAGGCAATCGGATCACGAGGTCAAGAGATCGAGACCATCCTGGCCAAAACATGAAACCCCATCTCTACTAAAAATATGAAAAAATTAGCTGGGCGTGGTGGCACGTGCCTGTGGTCCCACTACTCGGGAGGCTGAGGGAGAAGAATTGCTTGAACCCAGGAGGCGGAGGTTGCAGTGAGCCGAGATTGCGCCACTGCACTCCAGCCTGGTGACAGAGCAAGACTCCGTCTCAAAAAAAATAGATGGTTGGTTTGGATTTTTGTTGCCTAGACTGGAGTGCAATGGCGTGATCTTGGCTCACTGCAACCTCCACCTCCTAGGTTCAAACAATTCTCGTGCCTCAGCCTCCCGAGTAGCTGAGATTACAGGGGCATGCTACCTTGCCTGGCTAATTTTTGTGTTTTTATTAGAGACAGAGTTTCACCGTGTTGGTCAGGCTGGTTTTTTAACTCCTGACCTCAGGTGATCCACCTGCCTCGGCCTCATAAAGTGCTGGGATTAGAGGCATGAGCCACCGCGCCTGGCCGGTTTGGATTTTTTTTTTTAAAACACCAATAAATTTGAATTCTGAGCTGCTCATAAGAGGCAAACATAATGATGCTGAAATTTTAAGTCGAGTTGAACAGATGATAACATACCAGGTAAATACGAAAAGAATGTTAAAGCCAGGTGTGGTGGCTTATGCCTATAATCCCAGCACTTTGGGAGGCTGAGGTGGGAGGATTGCTTGAGCCCAGGAGTTCGAGACTATCCTGGGCAGCATAGCGAGATCCTGTCTCTAAAAAAAAAAAAAAAAAAAAAGTTAGCTGGGCATGGAGGGACGCACACCTGTAGTCCTAGCTACTTGGGAAGTGAGGCAGGAAGATCCATTGAGCCCGAAGTTCAAGGTTGCAGTGAGCTATGGTTGTGCCACTGCACACCAGCCTGGGTGAGAAAGCAAGACCCTACCAAAAAAAAAAAAAAAGGGCTGATGTTGCAGACTTCATCTAAGATAAAATAGATTTTAAGGCAAAAAACATTATTTGGGTTGTGAAGCATTGTTATAAAATGATTCTTTTTACATCCTCTATTTAACCTCTATGCATCAAACAACATAGCCTTATGCATATAATCCAAACATCAGCAGCATTATAAGGAAAAACTGACCAATATATAGTCATATTGTGAAATTTTAACCCATTTCCTTCTGAAATGGATAGAATTGGCAGACAAAAGTTAAAGATATATTAATGGAAGATTTTAATAGGAAACTAAGGCTCAGAATGGTGAAATTTGTGTTTTTGTCAAAAATCTTCTAGCTGGTAAAGGAAAAAGGTTGATTGAAACTCAAATCTATTTTAATACAAATCATATAAACTGTATTTTTCCTAACAGCACCTGTTAAGCCGATTTGCATTTCAGTGTTCACAGTGAATATTGAGTGAATCTCACAATTATTTTATTTCTGATATATGTATATATATGTGTGTGTGTGTGTGTGTGTGTATATATATATATATATATATATATATAAAATTTTAAAATTTTAAAATTTTTTCTGAGACCCAATCTTGCTCTGTCGCCCAGGCTGGAGTGCAATGGCGCTGTTGGCTCACTGCAACCTCCATCTCCTGGGTTCAAGCAATTCTCCTGCCTCAGCCTCCTGAGTAGCTGGGATTACAGGTGTGCGCCACCACACCCGGCTAATTTTTGTATTTTTAGTAGAGACGGGGTTTCACCATATTGAACAGGCTGGTCTCGAACTCCTGACCTAGTCGATCCACCCACCTCAGCCTCCCAAAGTGCTGAGATTACAGACGTGAGCCACCCCACTCAGCCTCTGATGTTTCTTTATCTGTTTGCAGAGACATAGGCTTCCACTGTTCTATTTTACTATATTGTTTCCCTGAGAACCCTGTTTCAGTTATATAGCAAGCATACCTCTGGCCTTAGGTAGTCATAAATTCCAAGTTCCTAGCAAGAGAGAAAAAGATTCCATGTGCAATGTGAATATACCAGTTGAAGTCCATTTGTCCCAAAGTCCACAGATCCTGGTCCCTACAAATAAGCCTGCTCATGTGAGATAAGAAAGGAGTTCTTGGAACCAGGAATTCGTTCTCAGTGTAGAAGACCTAGCCAAGACCTCACTCCAGAGTCTCGGGTCAGATTTCAGACTTGCTAAGCATCTCGTACTGCAGCAGAAAATGACCATGTTACAGGTGAGTTGATTGTTTAGTTCTTATTTTTTTCCCAGGGAATTAGAAGAGATGTATAAGCCTTCCAGTGAAAAAGAGAAGTTTAAATAGTTAAGAAATCGGAGGAAAATAGGCTCAGAATAGATGATCAGGATTGGAACAAAATTGGCACAGTGATATATTAACTATTGGACCATGACAAGTTCTTAGGGTTGAATATTTATAGCATATTTAAAGCCATAACATCTTACATAATTACTGCATTGAGCCACTGTGCCTGGCCAGATGGATTTTATTGGAAGCTGCAAAATGGTGACATGCTACTTTTATCATTTCTTCTTATCAGCTAGAATACTGTTTTCTAGCATGACAAAATATATCTAGGCACAGTTTTTAATTTTTTTATTCCAGACCTGCAATTAGCCATTTCTATAATAAATAGTATCTGAAATTTGGTTAATTAGAAAAATTTTCTTGCCAAAACATGGAAATACACTATATTTTTGCGTATTGACTTTGTATACAGGAACTTCTTAAGCCCACCTATTAGTTCCATTGATTTTTCTTTAGATTTGATTAGATTTTTATATTTACAAAAACATCAGAAATAACTTTTTTTTCTTTTTAAGAGTCATGGTCTCTCTCTGTCACCCAGGCTAGAGTGCTCACTGGAGCCTTAAACTCCTGGGATCAAGCATTCCTCCCACCTCAGCCTCCCAGGTAGCTGCGAGTACAGGCATAAACTACTAAATCCAGCTAGTTTTAATTTTTTTTTCTTCTTTTTTGGTAGAGACAGGGTCTCACTGTGTTGCCCAGGCTTGTGTGGAACTCCTGGCCTCAAACAGTTCTCCTGCCTCAGTCTATCAAATAGCTGAAATTACAGGCATGAGCTAGCACATCTGGCCGAATTATTTTATGTAAATATTTGGAAGAATTACCACTAAAATTGCCTAGATCTTGTATTTCCTTTGAAGGAAAGTTTTAAATTGTGGGGTCAATTTCTTTAACAGTTACAGGATTAATTCAGATTTTGTTTCTTCTTGTCACTTTGAGTGCATTGTTTTTCAAAGAATATAGCTATTTCATCTATATCGTAAAGTATGTTGGCACAAGTTTAATAGCTTTATTGAAGTATGACCTCAATAAGTTCCACCATTTTAATGTATAATTCAGTGATTTTTAAGTAAACTTATGCTGTATAACCATTCAGCACAATCTAGTTTAGACGATTTCCATCACCCCAAAACAATCTTTGTGACATTTTTGGTCAGTTCCTCTTCCCACTCCAGCCTACGACAGTCATTAATTTGCTTACTCTTGGCTGGGTGCAGTGGCTCATGCCTGTAATCCCAGCACCTTGGGTGGCCAAGGTGGGTGGATCACCTGATGTCAGGAGTTTGACACTAGCCCGGCCAACATGGCGAAACCCCGTCTCTACTAGAAATACAAAAATTAACCAGGTGTGGTGGCAGGCGCCTGTAATCCCAGCTACTCAGAAAGCTGAGGCAGGAGAGTTGCTTGAACCCGGGAGGTGGAGGTTGCAGTCAGCAGAGATCACACCACTGCACTCCAGCCTGGGTGACAGAGCGAGACTGTGTCTCAAAAAATTTCACTGGGTGTGGTGGCATGCACTTGTAATCTCAGCTTCTCAGAAGGCTGACATGGGAGGATCACTTGAACCCAGAAGGCAGAGGCTGCAGTGAGCTATAATCACGCCACTGCACTTTAGCCTGGGTAACAGAGCAAAACTCTGTCTCAAAAAAGAAATAAGTTTGCACTATCTGAATTGCCTTTCCCTTTAAGTGATGTGATTTTTTTTCTTTCTAGCCATTTATGATTTTTCTGGGTATGGATTTCCTTACGTCTGTTGTCTGGCATTCACTGAACTTCTTGAATATCTTGGTTTATATCTTTTGCCAGTTTTACAGAATATTCAGCTATCATTTCTTAGGAATTTATTTTCACCATGCTCTTTCTTTTCTCTTTCCTGGACTCCTATGACACTCATGTTAGATTCTTTGGTATTATTTGATAGTGTCCTGAGCTCTGTTCATTTTTAAGTCATTTTCTCTCTGTTCAAAACTAACAGTTTCTGTTGATCTGTCTTCAAATTCACTGACTCCTCTTAAAGTGTATCATGTGCTATTAGGGTCAAACTTATTTTTTTATTTTCCAGTGGCATTCTAGATTTTTTTAAAGATGTGTGCTTATGTTTTCTTTTTATCTTAGAAGACTTTGAGATAGAAATCTATCTTGATCCAAAATCTAGTCACCTTTCTAAAATCTGTGTTTGGTTATGTCACTCCCTTTCTTGTAAAGTCTTTCATGGCTAACTGTTGGCAACAAGAAAGTATTCTGGCCAAGTTAACCGCATTCTGCCCCAGCTCCTACTGTGGCCTTTAATCTAATCACTGTCCCATTCCTCATTGTCCTATCAGACTGAAGTGTTTGCATCTCCTCAGTCCTCACAGTTTTTTGTTTTTTCTTTTTTAAATCAGAGCTGCTGCCTCCCTGAATGCCTTTCCTTCTGTTTCTTTTTGGAAAACAACTAATATTCTAAAACCTATTTAAATGTTACCTTTTCCATAGAGCCTAACTTTACACTCAAATAGAGTGAAGCTCTCCTGCTTTTTATCCACACTGTATTCTCATTTCTCTTAGTTATTACACATTTATTTTATTTGTAAATGTGCACGTTTGCAGCCCTCTGTAAGACAATGGGACTTTTGAGAGTATTATTTTATTGTTTCTCCTTGGTATTTTTGTGTATTGGTTTGTATTTGAGATGGGGTCTCACTCTGTCACCCAGGCTGCAGTGCAGTGGTGCAGTCACAGCTCACTGAAGCCTGAGTCTTCCCACCTCAGCCTTCCAAGTAATTGGGACTACTGGCATGTGCCACCATACCCAGCTAATATTTTTGTTTTTTATTTTTGTAGAGACAAGGTCTCACTGTATTACTCAGTTTGGTCTCAAACTCTTGGACTCAAGTGGTCTTCCTGCGTTGGCCTCTGAAGGTGCTGGGCTTACTGGTGTGAGCCGCCTTGACTGTCCTGTTCTCTTTCTTTTGCTGCTACCTCTTCCAGTGCCAAATTTGAGGTTCAGTAAATCTATTATTGGTGGTTTGGGGGTTTAAAGTTACCTATTCCAGTTCTCATGTCTTCTGTGAAAGTTGTCAGAATAAAAATGGAGTCACTAGTGTTATTTTTTTAACCCTGACAAGTAGAGCTGGGAAGCCTGTGAAAAGAGGGTTCTCACACTTGCATGCCTGATAAAAATTATCACAAAAGACTGCAAAAACCAAAACCTTGCACAAAGGCCATGGAAGCCTTACACAAAAAATACTTTTATTGGGACGTCTACCCAGTAGCTACCTGTCCATCTTTGGACTGGTGTTGCCCTTATTATTGGTCTTTGTAGGCAGGGATAACTGTTTCAAAACAATTATGTGATGTACCTCATTTTTTTTCTTTAAAAACTTTTGTCTTCCTTTACCTCCCTGAATACACATACGGTTTACTGTGGCATGTGTCTTTCCATTGCAATACTCTCTTCCCAAATGAACATCACTTTCTTCTGGAGAGCCTCTCTTTTTAATGTTTTGGTTAACAGTTGTATAAATGGAAGGATGGAAGAACGCACAATGACGTTTTATCCCACAAAATATACAAAGGTAGGGACATAGTAGGCATTTTGTATAACTTGTTGTGAGAATAACATGCTCAAGCTCCAATATTTTTTTCTCACATCATACAGTGTTAACTGCTTCAGATTTACTAGGGTTGTGCTCTTACAGGAGTCATTCTCATTTGACGATTTATCTGTGGACTTCACCCAAAAGGAGTGGCAGCTACTGGATCCCTCTCAAAAGAACTTATATAAGGATGTCATGTTGGAGAACTATAGCAGCCTGGTGTCACTGGGTAATAAAAGCTTTCTTGAGTACCTTGGATTATGCCCAATGCATTGCCTTTTATTTTTAGTTGCTGGGAAGTTTCAGAAGCCTGTAGTTAGGCTTCTGAAATTTTTAATGATTTTGGACGTAAAATTTAGATCACAGTTGCTTGGACTATAACACCAAGAAAGTATTTGGGTCTCAGCTTTCAATAATGAAGCCTTAAGTTTGTTATGCAGCCTCTGAGACTTAAGTGGTAATAGTTTGAGCAGTAGTGGTAGCACCTAATGCATACAACTTCCTATATGTCACATATTATACCAAGCGCTTTGCATGTATCAACTCGTTTATTCATCAGAGCAGTCCTGTGTGGCAAGTGTAATTATTACTCATTTTTCCTGATGAGAAAATAGAGGCCAAGATAAGTAACTTTCCCAAGAACTAACAGCTACTAAATTAAAGAGCCTGGATGTAAACCCAGACTTACTGGCCCCAGGGCCTCTGAAGTGTTTAATGGCTTTGTACTAGACCCTGTTAGCCACCGGGGAGACCGTTACTGTGACTTTGAGAATTACTTACCCTGTTGAGGTACAGCTTTATCAGGCCAAGCCTGATGTGAAACCTTGCTCATCTTCAGAGGCCCTAAAGCCCAAGCGGTTGGGCCTAAGGCCTTCGTGATTTTCCCCAAACAGGGTATGAAGCTATGAAGCCGGATGTCATCTTCAAGTTGGAGCAAGGAGAAGAGCCATGGGTAGGAGATGAAGAAATTCCAAGTTCATATTCTCCAGGTGAGTGTATGAGAACCTGGCAGATGGGAGAAAGTAGAAGTCGCATGCCATCTTGTCAGTGATGGGTTGGCATCTCTGAAATGTGCTTTAGAGATCTCTTCAACATCTCTAACCCTTCGGTGGTGCTCAGAACAGCTGACATTAGCTACTCAAGTAAGTCACATTTAGACGTAGCTTCTTTGTAGCTTATAATGAAATGCATCCTGCTTATCTTGGCCGTGACTTTATTATTCTCTGTAACGTCTGGTACCGTAACTTCTTGTTTGGTGTTCTGTCCTCTCACATGTTTATCCCCCTCAGTTTCTCCTTCCCCTGTCGTCAGAGACATCTCCTTTTGTACACTGAAGCATCTTGATTTTGTCCTCAAGTTGGGTATCTCTGATGCTCAAAGGACCACTTTCCAAAGCCCCAGTCTGTTTAGTCTCATTGTATTAGAAAATGGAGCCATTATTTCTCCCAATTTATCCTTATCCTCCCTTTAAAATTAGGTTCCTTTGTGTTTTTTTTTCCTGCAGATTAGACACCATGGTGTATATGAATAATAATCCCTTTCTTTCTTTCTTTTTTTTTTTTTTTTTTTTTTTTTAGATGGGGGCGCGTTAGGACCCCCAGGCTGGCGAACCGTGGTTTGAACACTGAAACAACCAACCACCAACACACAGGTACAACCAAAAAACCACCCCCAC
>CAUYLG010065280.1:0-50899 GCA_963573385.1 Cacajao melanocephalus | reverse complement strand
TTAAAAAAATTCTTAAAAAAAATTTTTTTTTTTTAAAGATGGGGTTTCACCATGATGGCCAGGCTGGTCTTGAACTCCTGACCTCAGGTGATCCACCCACCTCGGCCTCCCAAAGTGCTAGGATTACAGGCGTGAGCCACCGTGCCCGGCCAAAAATTTTTTGAAAAGAAAATAGAGATGAGGTTTCTCCATGTTGGCCAGGCTGGTCTCGAACTCCTGACCTCAGGTGATCCGCCCACCTTGGCCTCCTAAAGTGCTAGGATTACAGGCCTGAGCCACCGTACGTGTCCTGCAATTCTTAAAAATGTTTGCCTGCCAAAGGCAGCAGAGGCTGGGGAAAGCCGAGCTTGCTGTCTCCTCCTTGAATCCCAGATTCCCAGGATATGGGGAAAGCTGGCCTGGAGTTCATGAGCTCTGGAGTCTGGGCCAGGGATCTTTTGCCCTGTTTTGTCACCCAGACTGGAGTGCAGGCACTGGCACAATCTCAGCTTACTGCAGCCTCTGCCTCCTGGGTTCAAGCGAGTCTCCCACCTCAACCTCCCCAACAGCTGGGACTACAGGCACATGCCACCACACCCAGCTAATTTTTTTTTTTCCTCCAACTCCTGACCTCCAATTTTTTTTTTTTCAGACAGAGTTTCTCTCTTGTTGCCCAGGCTGGAGTGCAATGGCACGATCTTGGCTCACTGCAACCTCCGTCTCCTGGGTTCAAGCAATTCTTCTGCCTCAGCCTCCCGAGTAGCTGGGATTAGAGGCACCCACCACCACACCCAGCTGATATTTGTATTTTTAGTAGAAACGGGGTTTCACCATGTTGGCCAGGCTGATCTTAAACTCCTGACCTCAGGTGATCCATCTGCCTTGGCCTCCCAAAGTGCTGGGATTACAGGTGTGAGCCACCACACCCAGCCTAATTTTTGTACTTTTTTTTTTTTTTTTTGCCACCAAGTTACCATGAGATAATTTTTGTATTTTTAGTAGAGACAGGGTTTTACCATGTTGGTCAGGCTGGTCTCGAACTCCTGACCTCAAGGGATCTGCCTGCCTTGGCCTCCCAAAGTCCTGGGATTACAGGTGTGAGCTCAGATGTTCTTTTGACTTTAGTTAACCCCTTTTATGTGTTTATCTCTTCACCCAACACTTTTTATTAAGCTTCTTTATATGAAAGAGCCTACACTCCGTAAGCCTTGATTTCCCTGGCTGGGCAGCTAACGGGCTAGTTTGGGACTTTGAGGCCCCTTCCCTTGCTCAGATTTCTAGAGTTTGTCTTGTTGTTACCCAGGTTTGGGAATCCACCCTTCTAGTCCCCGGAGATCCTGGCCATGGTCCTCACTACTGATCTCCCCACCCATATACTCTAGTCTAGAGCTGTGGTTCTTTCACCTCGCCAACAGCAGCAGAGTCACCTGGGAGTTTGTTAGAAATGCAGTTTCTTGGTTCTCATGCCAGACCTAGGAATTGATAACTCTGGGTGTGTGGCCCAGCAATGTATGTTTTAACAAACATAGGTGATTCTTATGTACTCTGGAGGCTCAAGAGAGGTAGAGATGGGGAGTCGGGAATCATCTATTAATTGAAATATTTGGAAAGCCTCCCCTGTCCCTCCCACAGGTGCCTGAAATAGCCCTCAGGCCCCACCTGGTAGGTAGGAATTCTGCTTTCAAGTCCCAGGTCTTGTGATCTGGGACAAGATTCTCCTTCAGTGACTAGTGCAGTGACTCTTTGACAGCCTGCTCTGGACCAGGTTCTGAGCAAGGGGGTTCCCTGATCTGCTCAGTTTCTCCAATTCTTACTTTGATCTATAAGGCCCTTCAGGATCTGGTTCCTGCCCACCTCTGTGGAGACCAGCCACTTTGGCCTTTTAGTTAATCTAGGCACCATGAGCTCTTTTGCTTCTGGAATTTTGCACATCCTATTCCCTCTGTCTAGCACACTTGTCCCCTGCTTCTTGTCTTGATTAATTCTTACTCTTCATACCTCAGCTCAGTAGTCACTTTCTCAGGTGGCCTTGCCCGCTCTCCAGGCCAAGTCAGTTTTCCCTGTTGTATATTCTTAGAGCTCTCTGTGTCTCACAGGGCCTATGGGAATTTGCAATTGTTGGATTTTCTTTCTCCCTTCACTAGACTGTAAATGCCATGTGGGTAGGAACTTGCTTACTAATCTTAGTGTCCCACACAGTGCCTGATTTATGATTTGTGTTCAATAAGCTTGTCAAAATGAATTAATTTATAAAATGGCAGATTGAACTAAATGATACCCAGAGTTTCATCTCAAGCCCTGACAATGTGTAATCCAAGCAGGCCTCAGCCTTTTCTCAAGTAGATGTACCTGTCCTTTTCACTGTTGCGTCTCCCATCTCCAGGCCATAGATTTGAGCACTCGCCATGTGTCCAGGCCCATGCCGGGCTCTGCTCTGGCAGAGGCAGGAGGAAGCTCTTCAGGAGACACAGCCTAGCTGGGGTTCTGTGTCCTCCTGGATTAGGATTCTGCTGGAATGAGAAGAGGGAAAGCATTAGAAGAGGAATCAGAAGATCTGGGTCCATGTCTTTTTATATGACTGAGGGCCAATCACTTTCCCCTTTTGGCACGTGTCCTCCTCTGTAAAATGAAGGTATTGGGATGGTTGCCATTCTTAGTAGTGGTTACTAGCATTGGCTCTGGAGTCATTCAGGCTTTGCCATGTGCTAGTTGAGGGGACTAGGGCAAGTGATTACATCTCCTCATTTCCTTACTGTAAAATAGGACCAGTACTAGTATCTGTTTCATAGGATTGTTTTGAGAATTAAATGAGATAACATACATGAAATGCTTAGCATAATGTGAGTGCATAATAAATGTTTGATAAATGTCAGCTATTGTGACCATTATGGCTACTCCACAATTCAGCTCAACATTCTTTTTTTTTCCGAGACAGAGTCTCACTCTATTGCCCAGACTAGGGTATAGTGGTGAGATCTTGGCTCACCACAACCTCTGCCACCTGGGTTCAAGCCATTCTCCTGCCTCAGCCTCCCGAGTAGCAGGGATCACAGGCGTGAGCCACCACACCTGGCTAATTTCAGCTCAACATTCTTGAAGGCCTTTGTATTGGGCCCTAGGCCTAGAAAAACAGAAATGAATCCAGCAGTGTTTACAGGCTGAGGGTAGGAGCAGACACATAAAGATGCAATACCACCACAAGGACAATTCGCAAGCTGCCAGGGCTTGGCTGCTTATGGAGGAAAAGGCTTCCTGGAGAAGAGAGATGATGTTTGGGCTGGATTTCACCTTCTGGGTATTTGGAACAACATGTGCAAAGGCAGAATGGCTTCTTACGGGAACCCCAAATAGTTCCACATGGTTGGAATAGGAGGTGGTGAGTGGCGGGGATGAGGGTAGAGGAGTGAATGACTGGAGATAAGGCTGAGAGGAAGGTTGGGGGCAGATCTGGCACAGGCCAAAGAGCCTGACCAGGTCCTACAGATGGTGGGGAGCTAGGGAAGAGGATTTAGCCAACCAGGAAGGATCAGATTTGCATTTCAAAAACACAGCTCTCCAGGTGGTGACAGAGGATGATTGGCTGGGAGGAGGGGGAAGATTTTGACCTGGAGACCTGGACACAGAGGCTGCTAAACAAACTCAATGGGAAGGCCCCACTGGGGTCGTCAGACGCCTAGAACAGGCTGTTGTAGGAAGCCTTTTCCTCTATAAGCCTGTCTTTAGCCTGTTTTCAGGACAGCCTGGCCCCAGAAGGTGCAGGAGAGGTGAGAGTGACTTCTCACGAGGAGCCTCCAGAGCCTCCTCTACAGCTGCCTAATGAGTGGGAATCTGAAAAACAGAGTTTGAGGGTCCTACTTAGGTCTGCTACTGAAAGGATACACAGTGTATTAACTTCCCAGGGATGCTATCACGAAGCACACGAACCAGGTAGCTTTGAACCACAGACATTTATTCTCCCAGCTCTGGAGGTTAGAAGGGTGAAATCCAGGTGTCAGCAAGGTTGGCTCCTTCTGGAGGCTCTGGGGCGGTCTGTTTCCTGCCTTTCTCCTGGCTTCTGGTGGTTGCCAGCAATCTTTGGCATTTCTTGGCTTGCAGCTGCATCTGCCTCTGTTATCACGTGGCTTTCTCCCTGTTTCATTTCCTCTTATAAGGACACCAGTCATATGGGATTTAGAACCCACCCTAGTCCAGTATGACCTCATTTGAACTTAAGTAATTGCATCTGCAAAGACCCTATTTCCAAATATGGTCACATTCTGAGGTTTTAGGTAGACATACATCTGGGCAGGGAGGAGACACTGTTTGACCCAGTGTATGCAGGAGGTTGGGGAGGAGTGCAGGCCTTTTCCGCAAGTCTACATCCAAATTTAGGCTTTGCAGTGGAGCCTCTATGAAATGGGGACAGTAGGCCAGGCGTGGTGGCTCACGCCTGTAATACCAGAATTTTGGGAGGCCAAGGCCGGTGGATCACCTGATCAGATTTGCATTTCAAATCTGAGTGATCCGAGGTGGATCATTCCTGAGGTCAGGAGTTTGAGAACAGCCTGATCAACATAGTGAAACCCCGCTCTACTAAAAATACAAAAATTAGCCAGGCATAGTGGTAGGCACTTGTAATCCCAGCTACTCAGGAGGCTGAGACAGGAGAATCACTTGAACCCAGGAGGCGGAGGTTGCAGTGAGCTGAGATCGCACCATGCACTCCAGCCTGGGTGACAGAGCAAGGCTATGTCTCAAAAAAAAAAAAAAAAAAAAAAAAAGAAATGGGTACAGTAGCACCTACAGTAGTGTCATGGTTGTGAGACTTGATCAAAATAACAGATATGAGCATGCCTAGTGGGGTAATACACAGTAGGCACTCAATAACTACTTCCTCTTCAGCGCTCCCTTCTCTGCACTTAGGAGGTTGGACGAGTCACCTAATCTTGCTTCACTTTCCTCATCTGTCAAATGTGAATAATCATCATCCAGCCCTGCCTACTTCACCAAATTGAGATCCTGAGAGATAATGAGAAAGCTCTTTGTAAATTGCTTAAGGGTTTGTAGCTGTGATTTTTAATTATAATTGTCGTCATCATAATAACCCTTGGCCATTGCCATATCCGCTGCATTCTCCTCAGAGCCCAGCCCAGCCCGCTGGCTCCTCTCCTGAGACAGGTCCTCTTTGCCTCTTTGTGCTCAGAGGCATCCCGTGAAGTGTGGCCTGTGTCTGGGTTGGGAGGACCTTGGAGATGGTCCTTGCCATTGCCCTCATTAGCCTGAGGAGGGAAACTGATGCTCAGGGAGAAAAAGTGACACCCACAAAGTCACACAGCTGGTCGGTGGCAATTGGAACACCTTATCTGTGGCTCCTGTCTATAGTCTGAACAGTGCTTTTTCCCTAGTTAGAACTTTAGGCCCAGAAGCAGGAGCTCGGGGCAGAAAGAAGCCTGGAGTGAGCTCTGCACATGTTTCAGAGGTGAGGATGCAGCTGGGAGTGTCCTGCTAAGTCAGGATTAGAGCCCCAAGAGAAGGGTCCCTGGGCTCTGAGTGAGCAGGCTGAATGGGCAGGTTGTTTTGTTATCAGTCTGGCTATAACCATCTCTGCCTACTCTGGCGGGAGGGCCACCATGTGGGGCTCTGGAGTCTGGATGTAACCTAAGGCTTCAGTGTCCCTGTTAACAGCCAGAGTGGCATTTCTCAGCAGGTCCTGTCCCTCTAAGCCTTACCGTGGTGGGTCTAGGGAAGGCTCTGGAAAAGAGAGAGGGCTTACACTGTCCTGGCTGTTTCTGGCAAGTCACCTTCCTTTCCCCCCAAACTGGGGAAGCCAGGCCCCACCTTGGCCGCTTGATTTTTCTTTCCTGTCCTCCCTCCTCTTAGTTTGCTCTCACTCCCTTCTGTCTGCTTTCTCCCCACCTTGTCCCCGGATTACAGGTCTAAAGATAGAGTCTCCAGGCCCACTTCGGGTGGGTGGTTTTGGGTTTGCTTGAGGCCACCTAGAATTAGAAAGTCTTGAGTCTTCCTCGTAAGAGGCTCACTCTGGCGACTTATAATCAACTGCTTATGTTTATTGGCTTGCTGTGTGCCAGGCCCTGTGCTAAGTACTTTACATGCCTTATGTCTTTTAATCCTTACAACTACCAAGCGCGGCAGAGATGATGATCCCCATCGTATTACAGGAGGCTAAATAACTTGCCCAAGGCCTACACAGTCCTCAGCCAGTAAGTGGCACAGCTGGGATTTCAATGTAGATCTGTCCGAAGCCCATTGGCACTCTTGAGTCTTTCCTATACTGCTTGTGATGGGGCCTGCGGGAGCATTTAGGGGTCCACAGAGAGGCATGCATTTGCTCAAATTCAGAGAACAAATTCTTTTTTTTTGAGACGGAGTCTTGCTCTGTCGCCTAGGCTGGAGTGCAGTGGCGCAATCTCAGCTCACTGCAATCTCCACTGTCTGGGTTGAAGCGATTCTTCTGCCTCAAGCCTCCTGAGTAGCTGGGATTATAAGTGCCTGCCACCATGCTGGGCTAATTTTTGTAGTGTTAGTAGAGACGGGGTTGCACCATCTTGGCCAGGCTGGTCTTGAACTCCTGACCTCGTGATCTACCCACCTTGGCCTCCCAAAGTGGTGATCTTTTAGGTCCACAAGGCTACATCCAAATTTAGGCTTTGCAGTGGAGCTTCTATGAAATGGGGACAGTAGGCTGGGCATAATGGCTCATCCCTGTAATCCCAGCACTTTGGGAGGCCACTGCACCTGGCCGAGAACAAATTCTTGACTCTGAGAGCAGGGCTTCTAATACAGGAATCTTGCCTCCCAGGCCTGCACTCTGCCAGCACCTCCGGGACCGGCCTTTTTTTTTAATTTTTTATTTTTTAGACGGGGTTTCACCATGTTGGTCAGGCTGGTCTTGAACTCCCAACCTCAGGTGATCCGCCAGCCTTGGCCTCCAGAGTGCTTGGATTACAGGCGTGAGCCACCACACCTGGCCTGGGACCGACCTTTATACAGCAACAGCTTTGGGGCCCGCCAAGGCTCTGAGCCCATCTCATTCTAGGCAGCTGCCCACCTGTAGGAGAGACACTGCATCGGGGGTGGGGGACAGGGCCCATCTGAATGCACTTGCCTTTTTTCCTAGTTATTGTTTTGTCACTGGCCACCTCAATTTTTCGTTGCAGAATCTTCCACTTAAAGAAGATGTATCTGCAAAGAGCATCAGTTTTGTCTCCTAGGAAGGGTGCTTGAGGGCTTGGATATGCTGTCAGGCTCAGTGGCAGGTGGAACTCTGGAAGAAGTGAGGAGGGAAGCAGAGACTAGAGCCAGGAGACCTGGTTCAGAGGTACACATCCACCAGAAGAGAAAAAGAAGGAGCTGGCCTGAGGGCCAGAGGGAGGCAGCCTGGAGAGAGGGAGGAATAGGAAACCTGTTCTCACCCCAAGTGCAGCCCAGGAGTCCAGACTCCCTCCCAGGCAGGGCTGCTGATCTCAGAGTATCCCTCAGGAATCTGGGCAGCTGCAGTCAGCTTGCTGAGCTTCCACCCACCCAAATCAAGACCATTATGTTGGTCAGCCTGGCCCGGCCCAGCCACCTGCCTGCCTGAGCAGGTGGCTCAATCAGAAGGGACCTTGGTGAAGGAGTGGTGGCTTTGAAACTTCTAGCCATAGAGCCACTCTTCATAGGCAAGGAATCAGAGTTCAATTTGTGAAACAGCTAAAAGGGAGAGCAGCTTAGCACCTCACCCCATCGCCCTCCCTCCTAGGCTTCCCTAAGGCTGGGCTTCTCAAATTTTTCTACCTCTAAGAGCAATAAAGGTGGGCGTGCTAAAAATAACAAAACAAAAACAAACAAAACCCTGCCAGGGGTGCAGCGGCTCGGGCCTGTAATCTTAGCACTTCGGGAGGCCTAGGCAGGTGGATCACCTGAGGTCAGGAATTCGAGACCAGCCTCACACGGTGAAACTCCGCCTCTACTAAAAATACAAAAATTAGCTGGCATGGTGGTAGGCGCCTGTAATCCCAGCTACTCAGGAGGCGGAGGCAGGAGTATTGCTTGAACCTGGGAGGTGGAGGTTGCAGTGAGCTGAGATTGCACCATTGTACTCCAGCCTGGGCAAAAGAGTGAGACTCCATCTCAAAAAAAAAAAAAAAAATCCTGGTTTGGGGTGTTGGGGGAAGAAAATTAAAAAAACAAAAAAACCAACACTCTTCCAGGACTCACCCAAGAGATTCAACCCAGCTGCTCCATGGTGCAGGGTCAGATCCGAGGTGGGGCCCTGGAAGCAGCCTGCTGAAACAGGCTCCCCATTGAGATGATTGGGACACAGATGGTTCTCAGATTGCCCTTGTAGAAGGCTGGTCTCAGGTGTTGGTGAACTTCTGAAATGGCATGCACAATTTTAAGGGTGTGTATTGTCCCCAGGAGAGGATCCACAGGCACCATCTGGCTTGGAGTCACAACCCATAAAACTTTAGAACCGCTGTCTTCAGGGTTGTTTTATGGAGTAGGAGCCTAACGTCTAGAGAAAGGTCACCAGGGAGCCAGTGGCAGAGCTGGGTTTAGAGGGCTGGTCTCTCATGCCTCTCAGCATGTTGCTGGCTTTGCCGTGAAGGTGGTCAGGGACTGTAGACCTGCCCCTTCCTCTGTGTGGGCCTCAGTTTCCCCAGCTGTAAAATGGGGGTTGGACAGGATAATCTCAAGGTCCCATGCAGCTTTGATCTATGGTTCTGAAAGGCACATCTCCTGTTGCCCAGTCCAAGTTCTTTGTCCTTTTCTTTTTCTTTTTTTTGAGATGGAGTTTCGCCCTTATTGCCCAGGCTGGAGTGCAATGGCATGATCTCAGCTCACTGAAACCTCTGCCTCCTGGGTTCAAGTGATTCTCCTGCCTCAGCCTCCTGAGTAGCTGGGATTATAGGCATGTGCCACCACACCTGGCTAATTTTGTATTTTTAGTAGAGATGGGGTTTCTCCATGTTGGTCAGGCTGGTCTTGAACTCTTGACCTCAGGTGATCAGCCCACCTTGGCCTCCCAAAGTGCTGGGATTACAGGTGTGAGCCACCAAGCCCGGCCTTTTTGTCCCTTTTCTTGC
Source organism: Cacajao melanocephalus (assembly GCA_963573385.1). Lineage (NCBI taxonomy): Eukaryota > Metazoa > Chordata > Mammalia > Primates > Pitheciidae > Cacajao > Cacajao melanocephalus. Next base: position 41,855 of record CAUYLG010065280.1, on the reverse strand, counting down.
TGCCTCCCTGGCTTCACTCACCACTGGGGGATCACCCCCTTTAGCATATTCCATCTTCAGAGATTCTGGACACAGCCTGCATTCTGGCCCCTGGAATCCCCATGTCCAACCACATGCCCAGGTGCTCAAGCCCTTTCTCCCTTTCCGTCCCCACTCACCATAAATGAGCAAGGTGCCCCTGAATCTGGGGGTGCTCAAGGTGGCCTCTGTTCAGGGCTGGACATGTGGGTCAGTGCCAAGGGGAGGGCTGTGAGAACTAATTTCCTGAGGCTCCTGGGACATGCCCAGTACTTCCTATGTCTTTGCCCCAGCTCCCTCTGTTCCTCCCTGCCAAGAATGCCACCCCCTCCATTCCCCAATCACTTGAATTCCTATCTGCCTTTTCAAGGCTCAGCTCAGATGCCAGCCTATGTCCCACAAAGCCTTGTAAGCCCTCCCCCTCACCCCAAGATGAAATTTGTCTTTAACTCCTCTGCATTCCCTTAGTACTTTATCTGTCCCCCTCTGGGGGATGAGTTCTGTTTGGTCTTAGCTTTTTCTGGGAGGTGGCTTTTTTCTTCCACCAGGTTGTGAGCACTGGGATATCTTATGTCTTATTATTTGCTTCCTAGCACCTAGCATGGGGCTGTATACAGAACAAGTGCTTCTTTGAGGCTTACTAAGTTTTCTTTGCAGAATCTGCCTCCAGCCCTGGGCTGGACTGGCCTCTTTAGAGCAGTGACATGGCCCATGTCACTGGCAGGCCATGGTTTCTCACATGGCCCCTCCTCTATTTGTGTATTGGAGGGAGGCCAAGTAGGGCAGTGAGTAAGAACTGAAATTCCAAGCTTGATTCTTCCATATCTGGGCTGTGTGACCCTGAGCTGATCACTTCCCCTCTCTTAGCCTTAGTTTTCTCAGTTAAAGAGGTAGGGATGACAAGTTTATTGGGGGCTTGGGAGAATTAACTGAAGGGTTCTGTGCAAAATGTTGATAAGAGCATTGTAAAGAACACATAGCCAATAAATGATGATAATTTATTATTTTTGGTTAATAGTTATTACTGTTGTTTCAACAAACATCTACATTCTGAGCATTGTGCTGGGGGGCCCAGGGTGAGAGACACACACACACACAAAAGTCATGACAGGAGTTCTTCGGTCTCCAGGGTCTTAAGGTCAAGCTGGGCAGTAAGACTCTAGTACAAGAAGTCAGTGTCTGGCAGAAATGTGGCTGAGTGAGTCAAGGGGTGAGTCATTAGTATAGACGCCAGGCTAGAGGTGACATTTGAGCCAGAAGGGCATGAAGGGCAATGACAGGCTGGGAGGAGACCCATATTTCCTGTGGAGAATGGGGAAGTAGAGTGCATATTTCGAGAGTTTCAGGAAGGATGGGAAAGAGCAGAGTGGAAGTAGAGTTAGACTCTCCCTGCAGAAGGGGCATAGGGTCGGTACCCGGGATGGAGCAGGAGCTTCAAGCTTTGTTTTGCCAAGAAGAATTTGGGGGAGTGATGACTCATGATGCCGCCATTGAGGGCAAGAGAGAGACTGCCGGGAAGATGGGGTAGAAAAGTGAGGCTCTAGGCCAGGAACGGTGGCTCACGCCTGTAATCCCAGCACTTTGGGAGGTTCAGGTGGGTGAATCAGGAGGTCAAGAGATTGAGACCATCCTGGCCAACATGGTGAAACCCCATCTCTACTAAAAATACAAAAATTAGCTGGGCATGGTGGTACGAGCCTGTAATCCCAGCTACTTGGGAGGCTGAGACAGGGGAATTGCTTGAACCCAGGAGGTGGAGGTTGCCGTGAGCAGCTGAGATCATACCAATGCACTCCAGCCTGGTGACGGAGTGAGACTCCATCTCAAAAAAAAAAAAAAAAAAAGAGCAAAGTGAGGCTTTATGGCAGATGTGGCAGAGGGAGTGGGGACCAGTGAGGTGGGGGGAGATTGTCCCTCTCTGCCCAGGCTTGAGCTAAGCATAGTGGCAGGTGGGCTTCAGTTCCGGGCTTCTGCAGGGCTGCCTGTTTATCTGGCCAAGATTGGGATTTGAACACTGATGTCTGAAGTTAAAGCATGAAATGACTCCAGAAATGTCAGAATCTCTATATATCAGAGCCCACCAGCAGAAGCGATCTCTGAATCCACCTCCCTCACGTCACACTCCGCAGGTGGGAAGCAGAGGCCTGGGAGGAGGAGATGCCACCCAGAAACACTAAGTGAACTGGTCCCGCACGCTCTGGACGGGCTGTGGACTGAGGCCTGTGTTAGGGTGAGGAGGGGGCCAGGGAACCCAAGGAGGATGAAAATGACAAGGAAATGTCAAACCAGGAGCAGTCTGTTGCTAGGGTGTGTGTGCGTGATCCCAGGTGAGTGGGATGTGAGTGGGCCAGAGCCGTCATCATTCCAGGCTTTCCTTCCTGAAAAGGAGAAAGGGCCACATAGGTGGGAGCCAGGGGACTATTGGAATGTGGGGGAAATCAGGGGGTGGCCTGAGAAGAGGAGGCTGTTGCCAAGCAGCAGCAAGAGACATGACTATGAGAACAGCACAGGCACCGAATGTCTGTGCACCTGGCCCTGTACAGCCCTGGATATAGTGGTGTCACCTCCATTATAGAGGAAGAAACCAGGGCTCCCAAAGCCAGAGCTAGGAAGAATGGAGTCAGGAGTGGCATCCAGGGCTGGGGGACTTCAAAGCCATGTCCCTGGCATGCTCTGGGTGGTCACCATTCCAGTTCTTGTGAGGTCCTGGGGTCAAAGGGGTCAAGGAGGTGTTCAGCCTGGGACAAGCCATCTTTCACTTCCTTTCACTTCTCCTCCAACAGTCTGCCCGTTTAGCAGGCCTGTTTTCTTCTATTTGCCCACCCCCCTTAATTTGTTGATTAAAAATATTTATTGAGCACCTACTATGTGCCAGGCACTGTCCTTGATTTCGTGGAACTTATGCCATCATCCCTTGGCACAGAGGACTATCCCACATTGCCAGGGAGGGATGGGAAGGAGGAGGGGAGGGGGCCATTGGCCATCTTCTCTCCCTTCATGTTAACTCCTCCCTCTTCTCAGCTTCTCTCCCCTTGCAAATGCCCCTAGCCCCAGATGGTTCTTGCTGTAACTACCTCCTGCTGAAATGAAAACTACAGTCAGAGTTAATTGTTAAACCTAATAGCTGGTGAGAGTTTCACTCTGCTGGCTGGTGGGAGGGAGGCTGCACCCCAGGAGTGGGGTGGAGTCACTCAGGTTTTTCTGGCTGGTATCTGCCACCTTTTCCCTACTCTGGAATCTGCTTCCAGGGGCTCTCTTCTCCCCTCTTCCCCATGGGGCAGGCTGCCATCTGGCCCTTTCCCCTGCCTCTAGCTAAGGTGACCCTGGGAGGTGAGCATTGGCTCTGGCCCTAGTCCAAGGGCCTCTGGGTGAGTGCTCTTAGGGGAGGTGCAGGGGAGGGCCTGGTGCCTAGCCCTGGAGACCTGCCAGAGGGCAGGCAGCCAGTGGACCTTGCTGGCTTTGCCTCGCTGGGTGTTTGTGGGGGATGCCACAGCAGCCTAAGCCCTGCACTCAGGACCACTGCCCATGCAGCCCATGCCATACCTTTGTCCTACTCTCCTTCCCTTTTGTCCTTGTTGTTGGGTTTCTTATTCTGGGCCATTCTCTGCCAATAAACTGGGAGATATGGACACCCTGAGAATAGTGGCAAAGGCTTATTCCTTCTTTTAGAAGGCTGAGCCTCAGGGCAGGCCCCTGCCAAAGTTTAGGGACAGAGCTGAGGCTTCCGAGTCAGCAGGCATAGTCAAAGCTGGGTGACTTTGGGCAGGTGACTTACCTCTGGAAGCCACAGCCTTATTCTCTGAACACTACAAGAGGTCCTATTTGGGGAGGCTGAGGGTTCAGTGAAGGACACTGGGTAGTCAGATCCCATTGTCACCATCACTGCGTAGGCACCAGAGGTAAATATTAATATTAGGCTCAGTAGGGGTTTGTTGAATGAGTAGATACCATTCTATTCATGTTCAACTTTACCTCCAAGGCTTAGCTCTGGGCTAGGGCCAAGGAGGCCACCAGCCCAGGCCCTCAAGGACTTGACTGCAGAGCTGCAGCTGCCGCATACAGCAACCATTAGCCACATATGGCTAGTGGACTTGTAAAACGTGGCTAGTGCCATGGAGGAACTGAATTTTTTAGACAGGGTCTCACTGTATTGCCCAGGCTGGAGTGCAGTGGTGTGGTCTTGGCTTATTGCAACCTCTGCCTCCTAGGCTCAAGAATTTTCCTGCCTCAGTCTCTGGAGTGGCTGGGACTACAGGCGTGTCCCCCTATGCCTGGCTAATTTTTTTTTTTTTTTTAGATGGAGTTTCACTCTTGTTGTCCAGGCTGGAGTGTGGTGGCACGATCTCGGCTCACTGAAACCTCTGCCTTCTGGTTTCAAGTGATTCTCCTGCCTCAGCCTCCCAAGTACCTGGGATTACAGGCATCTGCCACCACGCCCAGCTAATTTTTATATTTTTAGTAGAGACGGAGTTTCACCAAGTTGGCCAGGCTGGTCTCAAACTCCTGACCTCGTGATCCAGCGGGCCTCCCAAAGTGGAATTACAGGCGTGAGCCACTGTGCCTAGCCCAATTTTTTGTATTTTTAGTAGAGATGGGGTTTCACCATGTTGTTCAGGCTGGTCTGGAACTCCTGAGCTTGGGCAAAGTAATCCCAAAGGATTACAGGCATAAGCCACCAAGCCTAGCTGAATTTTAAATTTTATTTAATATTTAATTTTATTTGATTTTAACTAATTTAACATTTTAAAAGAATACTCCATTTATTTACTGACAAATTATACATGTTTGGAAACAGATTTGTGAATATACTGTTTTTGTTTTTGTTTTTTTTAATTGTAAAGGTGGCTGGGCTCCGTGGCTCACTCCAGTAATCCCAACCCTTTGGGAGGCCGAGGTGGGCAGATCACTTGAGGTCAGGAGTTTGAGGTCAGCCTGGCCAACACGGTGAAATCCCATCTCTACTAAAAATACAAAAATTAGCTGGATATGGTGGTGTGTGCCTGTAATCCCAGCTACTCAGGAGGCTGAGGCAGGGAATTCCTGGAACCTGGGAGGTGGAGACTACAGTAAGCCGAGATTGCACCACTGCACTCCAGCCTGGGTGGCAGAGCGAGACTCCATCTCAAAAAAATAAAAATAAAAATAAAAAATTGTAAAGGCAAGGAGAATCTAAATATCTTAGGAATATTTAGCATCTGAATCAAGATGTGCTTTAAGTATAAATTACACACCGGATTTAGAAGAGCATATAATAAGAAATATAAAATATCTCTATGGTCTTTTTAATTTTAGTTTTAATTTTTTTCAGAGACAGGTTCTCACTCTGTTTTGCAGGCTGGAGTGAGTGACACGATCATAGCTCACTCCTAGACTTAAGGGATCCTCCTACTTCAGCTAGTAGCTGGGACTATATGCATGTGTCACTTCACATGCTAATTTTTAAAATTTTTTGTAGAGACAAGGTCTTGCTATGTTTGCCAGGCTGGTCTTGAACTCCTGGCCTCAAGGGATCCTTCTACCTTAGCCTCTGAAAGTGCTGAGATTACAGGCGTGAACCATAGTGCCAGGCCTATAGTATTTTTTACATTGATTACATGTTGAGATAGATATATTGGGTTAAATGAATATATTATGAAAATTAATTTCCCTTATTCCTTTGTGCTTTTTAAAAATGTAACTACTAAGGCTAGGCATGGTGGCTCATGCCTGTAATCCCAGCACTTTGGAAGGCTGAGGCAGGCGGATTGCTTGAGACCAGGAGTTTGAGACCAGCCTGGGAAACATGGAGAAACTCTCTCTACTGAAAATACAAAAATTAGCCAGGCATGGTGGTGCATGCCTGTAATCCCAGCTATTTGGGAGGCTGAGGCACGATAATTTCTTCAACCCAGGAAGGCTGCAGTGAGCCAAGATTGTGCTACTGCACTATAGCCTGGGTGACAGAGTGAGACTCTGACTCAAAAAATAAAATAAAATAAAGTAAAAAATAAAATGTAGCTACTATAAACTTTTAAATTATATATGTGGCTCACCTTATATTTCTATTTGACAACACTATTGTAGCCAGAGTTGAGTTGGACACATTTGATTAATAATAGGAGTCTATATAAAGTCTAGTTATTTAGGGAAGGTTGGGAGGTCAATGAAGGACAGATATTCCCCACTTCTCCCCAGCCTGGGCCTTGCCCCTTAGTGGAATGTTACCTTGGGCAGCCCCAGAGCCTCAAGGGTGAGATTAGGGCTTCTGATGGCAAATGAAGAACCTTGGTCTGGGTCCTTATCTTGGCCATGTCCTTCATTTGCTCTGTGTGTGACCTTGGGCACTTCTCTTTGCTGAACCTGAGCCTTTCATCTGCAAACTGAGACTAATGGTGGTTAAGGGGATGGCCTGAGAAATAATCCAAGGGAGTATTTAGCACAGTGCCTGGCATGCCTGAGCAGTCAAATATTTGCTGTGTGGTGGTTGCTACTATCATGGGTGTGGGGGCTGTTGGCGTGACAGTACTGTTGCAGCCAGCAGCTCATATTCAGTTATTCCACGTGTCTCAAGGGGACACTGGCCAGAGGGGAAGAAGTTAAAATAGCTTGAGGGTGAGAGTTGGGATGGGGATTTTTTGGGTGCTTTGTATGATACCTCAAGAGATTGCTTGGCTTTTGGGTAGCTCATTGGATCTTCCTTTCTGCAAGGGATCAGGCAAAGATAAATTCCCATTTACAGATGAGGAAGCTGAGGCCTGTGAAGGGAAAGTGGCATGGCGACACAGCCAGAACCTGAAAGCAGGACACCCTGTCCCAATTGTGGTAGATTGGAACCAGCTAACGCCACCATTCATGGTTGTAGGAGCAGTGCCTGACCAGAAATCCAGAGTTTATTAGTCTTCTACAACTGGAAAGGATCTTGACATTGTTTAGTACAACAGCCTCATTCTGAAGTTGAAGAAACAGAGATGAGAGAGACAGAGAGAGAGAACTGCTGATCACATAGCAAGTTGGTGGCCAAGCTGGAACGGATTCTGTTTGCTTAGATCTGCCCTCTAGCTCAGCCCCAGCACAATGGATGGCCCTGCTTGTCAGCGCCGTTCTCTCCTGCCCAGTCCCCAGAGAGGGCTTCTGAGAAAGAAGCTTTTGTTTCATCAGCTCCTCCTGGTTTCCTCTCAAGGTAGCCGCACACATATGCGTACACACACATACACACACACCCTCTCACACCTGTTGGCTCCAGTTTTCATTTGTTACACACATACACACACGCTCTCACACCTCATTGGCTCCAGTTTGCATTTCTCTCTTTCTCACACACACGTGCGCGCACACACACACACACACATTGGCCTCAATTTGCATTTGTCCCTATTCCAGGTTTACTAGCCCTGAAATTTGAAGCCTATCCACACACATCTACTTTCTGGGCATCCATAGAGAGACCATGGGCTTTTTGATCAAGGAGGCTTGAGTTCAAATCCTTTTTCTATCTACCTTTGATTCTCTCTGTGACCTTGGAGAAGTCACTTGTTCTTTTTTTTTTTTGAGATGAGTCCTGTCGCCCAGGCTGGAGTCTCAGCGCGATGGCACGATCTCGGCTCACTGCAGCCTCCGCCTCCTGAGTTCAAGTAATTCTTCTGCCTCAGCCTCCTGAGTAGCTGGGACTACAGGTGTGCGCCACCATGCCTGGCTAATTTTTTTTTTTTGGTAGAGACGGGGTTTCACTGTGTTAGCCAGGATGGTCTCTATCTCCTGACCTCATGATCCGCCCACCTTGGCCTCCCAAAGTGCTGGGATTACAGGCATGAGCCACTGCACCTGGCCTATTCATTTGTCCTTTTTTTACCTCAACTTCCTCATCTGTAAAACAGGAATGAGAATGGTATATGTACAACGTAGTGGTTTAGCTGGGCCCCAGACCCCAGCCACCAGTGTTGGGGTCTCAGCTTTGCCACGTATTCACCACTTGGTCTTCAGTGAGTCATTTCATCCTTCTAGGTCTCAGTTTCCCTGTCTTTGAATGGGGCTGCTACCTCTTGGATGGTTGTGAGAAGGCCCCGTGCTGAGCTGTTCACAGGCGTCATCTCATCTAGTCCTCCCTATTAGCCCCGGGCGCAGACACTATTACTCGTATTTTCTAAATGCGGAAGTAAAGTGACGTCCCTGGGTCACATAGCTAGTAAATATTAGAATCAGAATTCAAACTAGGTTTGAGTGATTCCAGAGTCTAAGCTCATAAACTACTGTACATTCTTCCTGTTCACCTGATTCTCATATTCTACATGAAGCAGGAACACCTCATCCCATCTGGAGACTGGCTGTTCTGAGTGTGTGACTCCAGACTGCCTGACACTTCTCTCTCTGATCTCCTGCCCCACTGCATACTAAGCCCGACCTGCGGTTGGAGCTCAAGGAAGATTGAAAAAGGGCTTACATACTCTGAGTGAATTACACCAGAACAGGATATGAATGCTAAAAAGACCCCGAGGGATCACTGATTCCAACCATATTTATTTCACAGATGGGGAGACTGAGGCAAGGATAGGTCAAGTGGACAGCTGGGGGTATAACCATAGCACCTGAGGAGGCACCTGGAGGTGGGGACCCCCCTCCTGCCTGTACATCTAGTCTATCAGTAAGTTCTGGGGATACCACCTCTTAAATACCTCTTGAGTTGGAGTCTCGCTCTGTCGCCCAGGCTGGAGTGCAGTGGCACTGTCTTGGATCACTGCAACCTCTGCCTCCTGGGTTCAAGGGATTCTTCTGCCTCAGCCTCCAGAGTAGCTGGGACTACAGATGCACGCCACCATGTCTGGCTAATTTTCGTATTTTTAGTAGAGACAGGGTTTCACTGTATTGGCCAGGCTGGTCTTGAACTCCTGACTTCGTTATCTGCCTGCCTTGGCCTCCCAAAGTGCTAGGATTACAGGTGTGAGCCACTGCGCCCTGCCCAGTATACCTCTTTCTATCTCTTCTGCAACCACCCTAGCCTAGGCCCTCGTAATATCTCCCCTGGACAATCACAGACCTCCTAACTGATGCTCCTGCAGCTTCCCTTGCCCCTCTCCTGACCAGTCTCCACCCTGCAAATCAGTGGCTTCTCTTTGCTCTTAGAATAAAGAGGGACTCTTCACTTTGGCCTCCAAGGCCCTGGATATTTGTTACTTTATCTTTTGCTCTCTGGCTTGTCCTAAGGCCTTGTGTTTAGCAGGTTTAGCAACTTCTCTAAGGTGCCTCAGAGAGTCAAATGCCAGCTTCTCAATTTCCAGCACACGCTGGCTGGGCTGTTCTGAGGAGCTAATGCTGTTTCCTCCCTCTAGGTGCCTGACTGACAGACCTTCTAGCCCTGGGGAGCTGGTGTGGACAGAGGAGGGGTGAGTGTTCTGGAGGCACAGCCTTATTATTCTCCTGCTGAGATTGGGTGAAGAGGTCTTCCAGGCCCTCGGGCTCTGGATTTTGACATATTTGACTGCTGGGGAGGTGTGAGGCTTGTCTAGGCCACCTGCTTCTGGTGGCGTCGAAAACGGGGGCAGTTCTGGGGGCTCTCCCTGGTTTTGGCTTGTTTTGGGGTAGGGGCTGAAACGCATATTCATCAAGCTCTGTATTGGACAACAGCTTTGCCTCCATTGCTTATCTGTGCCTCCATGGCTGGTGAAGGATGGTGCTGGGCCTGGAAGGAGGGTCAGACTAAATGAGTTGTTTTCAATCTTTCCAGCAGGGAAATCTCCTTTTCCAATGCATGCCAAAGAATCTCAAGGTACAAAGCAGCTGAAGGGGTTGGCGTGTAGGTTGGAGTTAGTGGAGGGCTGGCCAATTCCTCAGCCCCCAGCGGCCCCCAGACAATGCAGCTGACCCTTTCTTGACTTTGTGTGAGACACTTTGGAAACCACTGTCCTGGGGCGTGTCAAAGCTTCTTCCCAACTGGGAGGTGCTGTGACTCTGGCAGGGCGATGGAGGAGAGAGGGAACTCAGCCAATGGAGTTGGGAAATTGTGAAGTAGCATGCAGATGTCATTGTGGGGTTATTAGTAAGGCACAACTGCCAGGGCTGTGATGTCATTCTGGAATCCTCTGGTTTTTGATTTTGGTTTGGTGTGAAGTATCTTTGTACCCCTAGGAGAGCTTTCCGTTTGTGTGTGTGTGTGTGTGCATGTGCATGCACATGCAGGGAGCGGGAACTATCGGGGATGAAGTGGGGCTGAGCCAGGCTGGGGCAGGTAGAATGAATGGTGGGCAGAGCTGGGAGCATGTTGCTCCTGGGAGTGGTGGGGATAGGGGGTGGCTGTAGCTCAATTAAAAGGAGTGATTTGGCTCCTTCCTACATGGGCCCCATGGAGATCTCTGGGCAGGAAACACTGGGAACAAGGAATCCTCTGTCCGCAGCCACAGCACAGCCAGGACAGCGGAGGTGGATTAGGAGGTCCCGGGAGGGGCCTGCCCAGCCTTTCCCTGACATTTGGGCACACGTGTGGGGAGACGGGGAGCTCAGAGTATGTGCGCATAGGGGAGGCGGGCTTGGTAAGGGGAGGTTGAGATCAGCTCATACATTTATTCCACACATTCCTCAAGCTTCCTGAAGCCTTTCAAGTTGCCAAGCTCAGAGGCAGACAATTCTGTAGGAGTCAGAGCCAAGAAAGATGAGACTCTAGGTACTAACCACCATGAGTTTACTGCAGGAGACAGGAAATGGGAGAGATAATAGACTTTCACAGGCAGCTGGGTGCAGTCGGAGCTATTTGGCCTGTGAGTCTAGAGCCCCACGTTCAAGTCCTTGCTCTGCCGTGATGGTCTCATGACGTCTCCTTTCTGAACCCTCGTTTCTCCTTCTGTAGAAAGCAGATGAACACATCAGCCCTAGCTACTGCTCTACGCTCTTCTAAGTGTCAATTCGAATAGAGTTTTTCACATCTTTTTGGGCAGCAGAAACCCAATATTGTAAGCATTTGTAGCAGAGCTTGTCTGGTTCTGGGGCAGTCTACCCAGAATTTTGCCCTCCTCATGGCTCTTAGTTTCCTGGGTGCTTTTGGAGATACCTCTGTAAATTTCCAGAGCTCTGGGAAGCAGGGCCTTAAGACCACTGGGTCAGAGTATTCTTGAGAATATGCTTTGAAAACTGCCCACCGTAACCCAGATGATAGGGGTGGTGCTACATACATAAGAGTAGTTATAATACTGGCTTCTGCTTGGCCCTGCCTATGGCCAGCACTGACCTTATCTTAGTTAGGATCTATACAATTGGGCATGGCTTTTTTCAGAAACCAGTGACAAAAACTCAACTCAAAGTGGCATTAGGCTGGGCACAGTGGCTCATGCCTGTAATCCCAGCAGTTTGGGAGGCTGAGGCAGGTGGATCATGAGGTCAGGAGATTGAGACCATCCTGGCTAACAGAGTGAAACCCTGTCTCTACTAAAAATACAAAAAATTATCCAGACATGGTGGCATGCATCCGTAGTCCCAGCTACTTGGGAGGCTGAGGCAGGAGAATCGCTTGAACCCAGCAGGCAGAGTTTGTAGTGAGCCGAGATCACACTACTGCACTCCAGCCTGGGTGACAGAGCGAGACTCCGTCTCAAAAAAAAAAAAAAAAAAAAGGTGACTTTAAACCAAAAAATGACTTTAATGGATCCTGGGGCAGTTCATGGGACTGAAGAATGAGGAATCAGGTTGACTGTCTCTGCCATCACTGCTTATCTCTCCCTTTTAAGCTGTCCACTGCTCCAGCTTAGCAATCCAAACAGAAAAAGGAGACTCTTTTTCTTCTATAGTCTATATGTCAATCCAAGGGAAGGACTCTGAGTGGTTCAATCACTGTTGCTGGGAGGGTAGGAATATTCTGAGTGGCCAGGTGTGGGTCAGGTGCCTACCCATGTAGCTAACGGAGGGGCAGAGCTAGCACCAGACACAAGGGGAGTAGAAGCCACTTGGCAGACCATGAGAACATGCTGAGATATTAGTGGAACCCTTGGTTGTAACAGCTCATAGACCTGCAAGGGGCTATAACTCCCCTCTTCAGTTATAGTAATGTGAATACCAACAGTAATAACGATAGCTAATGTGCATTGAATTACTCTCCCTGTGCCAGGCACGTTCTGTTGCTTTATGTGTATTCTTTCATCTAGCTCTCATGGCAGTGTTTTGGGTAGGTCTTATTATTACTATTATTTCCCCCTATTATAGATGAGGAAACTGAGGCCGAGTTAAGTTAAGGCCACACTTTGAGTAAGTAAGGGAGCTGAGTTTGAAGCCCAAGGGGTCTGGCTTCAGAGCCCATGCTCTGACTACTACATCTCCAGCCTCTGTTTGGTAGACCAAGTGACCATCTTGCCTCTGCTTATATGTACAGAGCTCATGACCTACAGAGGCAGCCCAGGCCCAGGTTGCACTGCTCTGCCTGTTGGAAAGGGCTTCCCTATGCAATGCACACATCTACCTTCATACAAATCAATCCAGCCAGCATATGGCTCTGTGTTAGGTGTTTCAGGAGATGTCAAGACAAATCATCCATGAACCTGCCTGAATGGTCACCATCACAATAAGTCATATTACTAACATTGTGCCAGGCTCCATGTTGAAATCTTTATGTGTATGATCTCATTTAATTGCAACAACAGGCTATGCACGGTGGCTTACGCCTGTAATCCCAGCACTTTGGGAGGCCGAGGTGGGTGGATCAGTTGATGTCAGGAATTCGAGACCAGCCTGACCAACATGGTGAAACCCTGTCTCTACTAAAAATACAAAAATTAGCCAGGTGTGGTGGTGCATGCCTGTAATCCCGGCCACTCAGGAGGCTGAGACAGAAGAATCACTTGAACTTGGGAGATGGAGGTTGCAGTGAGCGGAGATTGTATGACTGCATTCTAGCCTGGGAGACAGAACAAGAGTGTCTCAAAAATATGATAATAATAATAATTGTAACAATAACTCTAGAGAGTGGGTTCTGTTATTGTCCCCATTTTCCAGGGGAACTGAGGCTCAGAGGAAATAAGTGACTTACCCAGGGTCCCATGACTAAGAAACCACAAAGCTGGTATTTGAGTTCAGGTCTGCCTAGCTCCAGAGCCTGTACCAGGACCCACTGCCGCCAGCTGTGTCCCCTAGAGGGGGAATACATATGTGCAGATGTGACCGAGACACAGTCAGCATGCAAATTGCCATTAAGAGGGACAGGAAAAATGCAACTGGAGTTCAGAGGAGAAAGATCAGGGAAAGCGGGAGAAGGGGACATTGGATCTGATCTGGGCTGAAGGGTACTAGGATTTGGACACTTGGTTCAGGGAGGGGTCTCGAGGGAGGTTTGGAGAAAGAAGCAGGGATAGTGTTTGGGAGAACCAAAGAGCTGAGGTGGGGGTGAGGATGAGGGGTGGTTGTGGCCAGCTGTGCTTTCAGGCCCCACAGAAGGTGCCTCCTTCTTCCAGACAGTTCTCTTCAGAGACGTGAAGAGGTTTGATCTTCTCCAGGACAGCTCAACACAGGTGCCCAGTTCCTTCCTTTCCTCCTGATGTGAGGTGGGCAGGCCCCATCTGGAGGGTAGACAAGGGCAGCTGGGCACCTGGGCACCAACAACTGTCAGTGCTTCATTCCCCTCTTCCTGGTGGTGAATGGGGGGAAGGGAAGAATGGTCCATTCCCCAAGGATCAGCACTTTCTCCAGACAGCACAGAGCTCCAGGCACCAGAATGGCCTCTAGCAGCCTTGATGAGAGAGAGGGTTCTCCAGGTCCTCCCTGGACAGCAGGTTGAAGCACGTGCCTCTCACCCATGGAGGGGCGTCTTCCTCCTGTGCCCTCTCTTAGCTAAACTCATCTGTTTGTTGGAAGGTGGATAATGGCCCCAGAGGCCTGGGCTCTGTCCCTAAAGTGCCTTTGGATTTTTCTCCAAACAGCACAGGTAGGAAATAAGGGGAAAGAGTATGATGTAGTGCTAGGATCTCTCTTGGTTTCCAAGGATAGAAGAATAGCAGTTATTTTTGTTGAGCTGGACTCACAGTGAGTCAGGGGTTTTATCATCCCATTTTGCAGATGAGAAAGTTGAGGTTCAGAGAAGGAAAGTGATGCAAATATAGTTGTCACATGAAATGTGAATGGCTGTGTCACTGACTCTTGAAGGAGGGACATAGCGTGGAGACTCAACATGGAAAATAGCCCCTTCTCTCCCCTGCTCTTGACTGTCAATTCCTCCTCCTGTGGCAGCGGCTCTGAAATGCTGACTCTGGATACCCTGGCTGCTCTCCAGCCTCTCCCCTATGTGGTAACAGATCATTCCTCCTGGCTTGCTGCTTGCCTGAGAGCCAGAGGGGTGTCTCTGGGGGACCCAGGCCTCAGGAATGTTGCCCACATAAGGTCCAGACATCAGTATTTCTTCTGTGACTCTTATGGTCTCTGGAGTCCCTGGATTTCTCCAGTCCTTCTTGAAGGGATTCCAGCATTTCTGTAAAGGAAAAAGAGGCAAAGAAGGGCAGAGGAATTCTTTCGTTAGGGTCCTTCAACCCCATGGCCTTTATCACCTGGCTCACACTAGAACTAAAATCAAAGTCCTTTATATTTTTTTTCTACAAAGGGCTTTTCAATATATCATCTCATCTCATTTTCCTTGTAATCCTGAGAGGTAAGGCAGGGAGGGTATAATTATCCCCATTTTGTGGGTAGGTTAACTGAGTCTCGGAGAAGGTAAGTGACTTCTCCAGGGTTACACAGATGATACTGACGGAGCAGGGCTAGAAGATAGAAGCCAGTGTCCAGGAAACCTGACCTTTATTCTCAGTGCCCAGTGCTGACAGCTACTGGGAGAGCCTCTGGCTGGCCTCTTAGTCCCTCTCCACCTCCAGGACCCCTCTCTGGTTCAGCCCAGTGTGGGGGGTTCATTTTCTGAGTGCAAACCTTCCCAGGCTTCCTAAGGCCTCCAGAGTAAAGCCTCACTCACCAGTTCTGTATTTGAGCATTCCCCAAATCCAGCCCTAACCAATTGCTCTTGCCAATCTCAGCTAACATAACAGGCTAGACTTTTCCTTCTGACAAGGTGGACAAGATTAGCCATTTGTTAGGGGGCATCCCTCTGTGGGCTGTTGGAGGAATGGGTTTCAGCCTGCTGGCTGCTCAGGGAGTAGATAGGGAAACTGAGGCAGGGGTCAGCACAGTCGCTGCCTTCAGGACAGCTTAGAGAGGCAAGGCTAGGAAAAGGCTTGAACTGAGCTGATACAATGGGCCTTTCCCCAGGAAAATCTACCGCTTTGTTTCGTTAAATGAAACACAGAGTGTACTGAGTTCCTACTTCTATCCCAGAGAAATCCTTCCAAGGGGTACCCTAGGCTTTCCCAGAAAAGTAGCATCTGGGCCAAACCAGAACCAGAGACCCAGGTTCCTAAGGAGCATTGGAGGTTACGGCTCAGCACTTAACAGCAAGAACAACTGGGATTCTGGAATTAGTGATGATGATTGCACAACTCTGTATGTAAATATACTCAAGAGGAATGAATTGTATGCTATAAAGTGGTACATTCTATGACACATAAATTATATCTCAATTTTTAAAAAAATACCTGGGATCATATTAGAGCATGCTCTGCACATGTCAGTGCTTAATTGATATTTGTTGAATGAATGCATTAATGGAGATAACATTTATTTATTTTACTTAAAAATTTTGTTTTGATGTAATAACATCTTTTTTTTTTTTTGAGTTTTGCTTTTGTTGCCCAGCCTTGAGTGCAATGGTGCGATCTTGGCTCACCACAACCTCCACCTCCCAGGTTCAAGCAGTTCTCCTTCCTCAGCCTACCGAGTAGCTGGGATTACAGGCATGCGCCACCACACCCAGCTAATTTTGTATTTCAGTAAGGATGGGGTTTCTCCATCTTGGTCAGACTGGTCTCAAACTCTCAACCTCAGGTGATCTGCCCGCCTCCGCCTCCCAAAGTCCTGGGATTACAGGCATGAGCCACCACGCCTGACAAGAACATCTTAAAAAGCACATTTATTTGATCCTCACAGCAGCTGTGTGTGGAGGAGGCAGGGCAAGAATAATGATCCCCATTGAACAGATAAAGAAACAGAGGCCTGGAAAGATTAAATGACTCACCCAGGGCAATTGAATTAGAGTTTTAGAGGGTTGAAATAAGTTTTTCTGCTATCTCCTCCAGCCCTTGATTCATTAAACAAACCTTAACCAAGCACTTCTTCTATAATTGAGCTGTCCCTGAGGATGCTGAGAAACTGATACCAATGTGACAAGACCTCTCTCGTTCCCCGTAGTTGAGAGGGAGACTCAGAAGAAGAATCAAGCACGGACAACATGGTGTGATTAGGGTTGAGCAGAGGTAGGCTCAGGGACTGCAGTGCCCAAAGGGGCCCTGACCAGCCCTGGGGAGAGCAGGGTGACTGCCCAGGAGGCTGACAGCTGATTGGACCAGGGAGGATCAGAAACATGGCCAAAAGAAAGGGCAAGGTATGGCTGGGTGTGGTGGCTCACACCTGTAATCCCAGCACTTTGAGAGGTGAGGTGGGCAAATTGTTTGAGGTTAGGAGTTTGAGAACAGCCTGGCAAACATGTGAAACCCCATCTCCACTAAAAATACAAAAATCAGCCGGGCATGGTGGTACACGCCTGTAATCCCAGCTACTGGGGAGGCTGAGGCAGGAGAATTGCTTGAACCTGTGAGGGTTGTAGTGAGTCGAGATTGAGCCAATGCAGTCCAGCCTGGATGACAGAGCAAGACTCCATCTCAATAATAATAATAATGATAATAATAATAATAAAGGGTAAGGTGGGCAGGGCAGGGTGTCTTCATGCCAGTCCAAGATGCCCTTGAATCCTGTGATGAGATTAGGGCTGGCTTTGATTCAGAAGAGTAGGAGGAGTCACTGATGAATTTTTTTTTTTAAAAGACGGGGTTTCACCATGTTGGTCAGGCTGGTCTTGAACTCCCGACCTCAGGTGATCCTCCCGCCTTGGCCTCCAAAGTGCTTGGATTACAGGCGTGAGCCACCATGCCTGGCCACTGATGAATTTTAAGCAGGGGAGGAACAATGATAGATTGCCCACTGCCCTCCATCCAGGGCAAGCCCATCTCAGCCCATTCTTCAATACTGCTCTCCCTGCCCACCCTCCTCCTCTGAACTCTCTGCGCTTGTCACATGATGAGCCTGATAGAGGTGAATTTGAGCCCGGGTGAACTCTCTCCCAGAGCAAGCTAGTCATTACTTCATCACTCCAAGTGGCCCTCCTCAGTTTGAGTCAGCCCCTGACATTGTTGTTCTGGCCTTCAACTGATCACAGCTAGAAACTGTCAGTAACATTATTACTAAGTGCTAATAACCATTAAAACAGATGACCATTCATCTAGCCCCTACTCTAAGCCAGGCATGGTTATAAGTGATTCATTTCTGTATAACTTAAAGTCATTTAATCCTCATCCTAAGAAATAGGTCATAGTATAATCCCTAGTTGGCAGATCAGAAAACGGAGGCACAGAAAGGTGTCATAATTTGCTTAAGTGTTGGTGAAGCTGGGATTCAAAACCAGAGGCTGTGCTGAGTCTTACCCACTGGACTATAGACTACAGAGGAGGAAAAGGGCAGCCAGTCCAGCTGGAGACTGAGTGAGCAAAGAGGGTCTGGCCCCGTGAACTTGGCAAGCCACAGAAGCACACACAGGCCTTGAAGTCCATTCATTCAGCATGATGGGTGCAATCTGCCTTTTGCCTTTGAACCCAGGATTTCTGAAGCTCTAGGCTGACAGTGTCCCTGCCTGTTTGATGTAGCCTGGCTGGAGCCTGACTCTGGACAGCAAGATTCATATTTTCTCTTATCTGTTTCTCGTTCTCCTACTCACCACCCCAGTGCTTGGGCCTAGAAGTGGATTCTGCCTCCAGCTGCTCCTCCATTGGGTCCTGATTTAGTCAGCAAATTTTTATTGAGTTCCTACCATAATCCAGACACTGTCCTATGCACTGAGAGAGGCGAACATGGCAGGTAAACACATGCTATGGTCTGGATGTTTGTGTCCCCCTGTAATTTATTTGCTGAAATCCTAACTGCCAAGGTAATGGCATTAGGAGGTGGGGCCTTTAGGAGGTGATGAAGTCATGAGGGCTCCACCTTCATGAATGGAAGAACGCCCTTGTAAAAGAGATCCCAGAGCCTTTTGTAGTTCCTGAGCATGAGGATTGGGTGTTCACACACGTGTGTGAGATGTGCCACCTTTGAACCTTGTTACTGTGTCAGCGTATTACCTATCTGACACGAAAAGAAAAAGAGTGATCTCAGAGAGCCAGCTTTCCCTTCTACCATATGATGACAAGCAAGAAGGCGCCATCGCTGAAGCAGAAAGCAGCCCTCAGTAGACAGTGAATCTGCTGGCACCCTGATCTTTGACTTCTGGCCTCCAGAAGTGTGAGAAACACATTTTGTTGTTTATGAGCCATCCAGTTGATGGTGTTTTTTATAGCAGCCTGAAAGCAGAACTTCATACCATTGTCTGGCATTTCCCAAGGGGTAGTGACAAAGATGTCTCTTGGTTCCTCCATGGGATGCATGATTTTGAATTTGGAAAAATACCTCTGTTGGGGAAGGGAGCATGTGCTGGGAGCCCAGGGCTGGGGGTCAGGCTTGGGCTGTGATCCTGCCTCTGTTATGGCCTTGCTGGGTGACCTTAGGCTGGTCCTTGACTCTCTCGGGTTCTCTTCCTCCCCATCTACCAAAGGAGAGGATTGGTTGGGATATGAGAAAAGTCCCTGGCATTTGTGGGGCATTTGCCTGGCCTATGTCTCATGTGCTCACAGGAGCCCAGGCTGATTCCAAGGTCCCTTCCTGCCTAGCAGTTTTCTCCTGGGTCTCACATGCCCTGGAAGTGACCTCTGGGATGGGTAGCTGATCAGCTCCCCCATACTTTAGCCTGAGGAGTCTCCTGCTGGCTTCTCAGAGCTAACGGAACAGGTTCCAGCAAGGCAGCCCCTGACACAGGAGCCAGACCTGTCCAGCAGGGACCCCACACACTGGTGGGTGTAACCTCTTATGCTTTCCTTTGGGCAGGAAGTGGGGAGGGCTGGAGTGCAGATGGAGTGAGAGCAGACCTTCAAGGCCCCCTGAAAACTATGCAGTTAACCTAGTCCTGCCTCAGGAAGGGTGGCAAAACCAAAGCCCTACAAGGGCCTCTTTCCCCAAGACTTTGCTGAGTGACGCCAAACTATGCTGGGACCCAGATCTACTGACCCCTCCCTGCACAAGTGCGTTGTGTGCTCAGCTGTTCCTGGGCCTTGCTCACGGAGTCGGGGAGGGCAAAGGATAGAGCGTGTTTGCACCCGGCCAGGTTTTTTTTTTTTCAACAATAATTGTAAAATTTTATTTTCTAGTAGATTGGGACATACACATAGCCTGTGATCCAGCAAGTCTACTCATAAGTCAACATAAATAATACTAGTTACAGCAAACAACACTCAAACCTCAGTGTCTTACTGCAACGAAGTTTTATTTCTTGCTCATATCACATGCTGATGTGAGTCAATGTGGCAGGAGTTCTATTCCACACGATTACTCAATCTAGTGGTTCTTCTAGTGGCCACATTTTATCCTGGTGCTTTGGTTGGGGGTAGAAGTGTCTCCATGTCATTTGTCATGTTTCCCTGCCTCCTGTCATGTTTCTCAGATAAGTTTCTGGGTCTCTTGCCCAACTGACGCAGACAGCTGATAGGTTGAGTGTCCAGAGGAGAGGGTGATGCAGAGGGCAGGCCTTTGTGCCTAATGGAGACAGGAGGCCTGGTGAGTCCTGCTGTGCGCCATTCCTGGTGGTGGAGCGCAGTGAGTGCCCATCCTCTCTCCAGGCAGTGGCCATGTGGCCTCAGCTAGCAGGCCTGAAAGAGCCTCTCTGTGTTCTTCCTGACCCCTGGTTCTTGGTGTCCACAGCCTCACCCACACTGCTGCAGCCCTGGGCTCTGTAACTCGGCTCTGGCACAGAGACTGGTTTGGCAGGTTTGACCGCACCCATGAGCAGTGTGAGGGCTGGGAGCTGGGGTGGGGCAGATCTGAGGAGGCTGTGCTGCCCTGTCCTTACCTCCATGCCCCCAAATCCCAGCCTCACTTCTGCTGCCTTTTCACCTTTCTCAAGGGAGGCTTCCTGGGAAGCTGGAAGGCAGAAGCCACGCAGACTTCTAGTCCTGATTCTGCTGCTTACTTGGTATGTGGCCCTTGGCCAGCCCCTTTCCCTTCTTGCACCCCAGTTTCAGCACCTGTACAATGGGGCTTTGGGCTCAGCGATCCTCAGACAGCCACGCTGTATGATTCTAGTTAGGGCTTTGCCATTTTCTGTCCATCCCTAAACAAATGATAGAGCACTGACTGCTCTAGGTCCTAGCTGGGTAAAATGAGTACCTCGACCCCTGCTTGCTTCCTGGGGACGTTGATAGGATCAGCCAACATCCTAGCAAGGATCCAGTCTCCATGGGAAAGTTTTCTTTGTACAGTCTGGCCTGCCCTTATCTGGCTCAAGCAGAAGGAGAGAGGATACCTAGAGAAGGAGCTTTCTCTAGGTCTCCTCCCACACTCCACTTACCCTGAGACCATAATTGACTGAGAACCAGGCTTTCTGAGAACCATGATCGGGGGAGGGGCAGAGGTAGAGAACAAGAACAGAGGAAAGTACCTTGTACTTGCTGCCTCCCTTTCCTCTTGACCTTCAGATCAGCCCAGGGTCTAGCTCAGGGGAAGAGGGGAAGGCAGGAAAGTCGCACCACTGCTACAGGCCACCTCTGTGACACTGGGAAAATTGTGTACTCTCACTGGACCTCAGTTTCCCTATCTAACCAAGAAGACACATGTCTTCAAGATCACATGTCCTCAGAAAATTTAAGTTTTTTTTTTTTTTTTTTTTTTGAGACAGAATATCGCTCTGTTGCCCAGGCTAGAGTGCAGTGTTGCAATCTCGGCTCACTACAACCTCTGCCTCCCAGGTTCAAGCGATTCTCCTGCCTCAGCTTCCCAAGTAGGTGGAATTACAGGCATCCACCACTACACCTGGCTAATTTTTGTATTCTTAGTAGAGATGGGGTTTCACCATGTTGGCCAGGCTGGTCTCGAACGCCTGACCTCAGGTGATCCATCCGCCTTACCCTCTCAATGGTGCTGGGATTACAGGAGTGAGCCACTTTAAGTTCTGACAATGTATAGATCAGAAGAAGGAATGGGAGTTAGATGAAGAGGACATTCCCAGCCTGAGATGGGACATAGAGAGAGAAGGAAAAGAGAATTAACATACACTGAGCACCTATGTGCCAGTGCTATACCAATTACTTTGTGTACATTACACATGAAAGAAGGAAAAGGGAATTAATATTCATTGAGCACCTGTATCACAGTTCAATGTGAATTACTTTGCGTACATTACATACACCATCTATATTCTCAAGTCTCCTTTCCAAGTGGCAGCCAGAGTGAACTTTGCAAAACACAAATCTGACCATGTCACTCAGTGCCTTTCCTCTGCCCTTAGAATAAAATCTAAACTCCTTACCATGGTGTACAGAGCCGTGAGTGAGCTGGTCCCTGCCTCCCTGTTCCAGCCATCTGTCTCTCCATTGGTCATTTACGTCAGCCACAGGAGTCTTCTCTCTATTCATTTAGCAAATTCGTTCCAGCCTCAAGACCTTTACACATGCTTAGGTTCCCTCTTCTTAGAATTCTTTTCCTGGCTGTTTGCCGCCTTGGCTCCTTCTTATCCTTTATGTCTCCGTTTAAGTTAGTCCTCCCACTCCCTGCACTGCTTTCTGCCACCACCTCTTGATTCCTCCATAATGCTTATCACAATTTGTAGCTATTTGTCTCTTTCTTTCTCTCTCTCTCTCTCTCTCTCTCTCCCTTTCCTCCCTCCCTCCCTTTCTTCCTTCCTTTCTCGGAGTCTCTCTGTCGCCCAGGCTAGAGTGCAGTGGTGCGATCTCGGCTCACTGCAACCTCCACCTCCTGGGTTCTAGCAATTCTCCTGCCTCAGCCTACCGAGTAGCTGAGTTTCCGCCACCACGCCCGGCTAATTTTTGTATTTTCAGTAGAGACGGCATTTCACCATGTTAGCCAGGATGGTCTCAATCTCCGGACCTCATGATCTTCGATCCTCAGCGTCCCAAAGTGCTAGGATTACAGGTGTGAGCCACTGCGCCCAGCCCTGTCTTTTTCTTTTAATGTCATGTTCATTCTTGATTCCACATGGCATGGCACACAGTATATTCAATAAGTATTTGTTGGATGAATGAATGAATGACTTGTAAGGAAATGAGAGAGTGCTGCTTGAGTGCCTGGCATAGGGTATGGCTCTTAGGTGCTCAATAAATGGCAGCTTTTAGTGAGAACTGACATGGCAGACATAATAAATACCCACTGATAGATTGCATACATGGCGGTAGGGGATGCATCGGGCAATTAATATTGGAAAGTGATGAGCTCATGCCAGATCTTGCTGGTCCCTGATGCTCGGCCAAAGAGTTTAGACTTCCTGAAAGACAGTAGCTGGAAGTCATTGCTGGGCCATTAATGTAACTACAAAGCTCTGCTTCTGAGGTGTGAGCTCAGCCACTTTTTGTACTCAAGGGGCTGTGCTCTATGGTGGTGAGGGTGCAGGGTTGGGGACAAACCCAGAGAGAGACAGGCTAGGAAACTTCCTGGCCTTTACACTGTTTCTAGGGAGTGGAGGATAGGGATGGCCTAAGAGTCAGATTCTTGGATTTCTATTTGAGCCCCTTTGAGCCTTTCCCTTTATCAACCATGTGACTTCTGCCAGACTCATCCGCATCTCTGATTGTGTTTCTTCATCTGTAAACAGGCTGCTGTTCGTATTTCCCTCATAGTTTTCTTGGAGAGGATCAATGAGGTAGAACCTGCAAAGGGCTTAGAGAGAGCCTGGCACATACTGAGCGCTCAGTAAAGGTGAGCTATTATCTTCCATTCAACAGTGGGGGATTCAGAAAGGTAGAGTGAACCACAAATGCACAGAAAAAAGCATAGTGGCATAAAACAGGAGGGTGCTTTGGAGTGGCAGGAGTTTCCTGTGTGTGCTGGGGATGGCAAGGAGGCAAGTGGAGCAGCCAGTGGGTCTAGCTCCTGCAGCCCATGTGTATATTAGCCCTGGAGCTTGCACTTTATCTGGAGAGCAATGAAGTCACTGCAGGGTATTAGGTTGGGAATGATGTGATCCGATTTCTGGCAGTGGGAGGATGAATTGGAAGGGTAAGGCTAGAGACCAGGAGACAGATGGTAGGCTGTTGGTGTGGCCTGGGGAGAAGTGATGGGCTTCATCTCAGGCTCGTGGAAGTGTAGAAGAGGGAACAGATCACAGAGTGAGTAGAGACTGAGAATGGATGGAGTGTGGGGCCTGATGGGTGTAGGGGAAGGGAGGGGGAAGAAAGGAACTCATCTTGGATGATTGCAGGGTTTCTCGATGGGGTGGCTGACGAGATTATAAAGCTGAAAAGTACGGACAGTGCATGTGGGTTTTGATGCCTATAGTTTGATTTTTCTGGGAATTCAGCAGCTCCCTGAGAAACCTCTCTTTTATCTGACTCTTGGTGTAGAAAATCTTTCTAAAATCTCTGAATGATGACTCCTCCATTAGGGATCAGGAGGGCCCCCTGTGGGGACACTGTGCATACCTCCTAAGGAGGGGTAGCCGCTGGGCCCCCTTTGGTGGTGACAAAGCTGGGGATTTTATTTGGAAGCTGTATTTCAGAGTCTATCAGTTTTCTTGTGATTTTCTTCAAAGCATGTACAAAGAGACAGTTCCAGTTGGTGGAGCGTTTTGTGTATGTATTCCTTGGCTCTGGACCAAGGCTAGGCAACTTTTCAAGAATGGTGAAAGGTGAGCTCCTGCTTGCTCCCTCTTCTCGTTATTTTCTTGATGGATGTGGATGGGAAGCTCACACTCCAGAGAAACTTAGGCTTAGATTATCCAGTCTAATTTTCCTTATGGATGGGAACAAGAGAAGGTGCATGAAACTTACTCATCATTGTGAATAATGCCACAGCGGGGCTTGGCCCAGGCACCTCACTGGCAGCTACAGGCTTTCCCATGGCATGCAGCTGGCACTGCCTCTGTAGAGGAGGATGGGGTGATGAACTGAGGAGCATCAGCACTGCCCCTGGCCCATCTCAGAGGCACACACCTAGTGGCAGTGGGAGGACCCTCGCAGACTGGAGAGGACTCAGCTATCGTCCTAAGCCTCCAACAGTGAGGTTCATCCCTACTCCGCCTGCCATCTGAGATGAGCTCAGAGATATGACTGAAGTTTCAGGGCTAAAACCAAAGGGATTGGGTTGGTACTCTCCTTATGAGAAAGGGAGAGGAGAGCCCTGTCTGCGTTGGGTGGAATACAGTCTGCATCCCCACCCCAGCTGATTGCAGTGATGAGGAGATGCCGTTGTCTGAGTTGCCAGGGGAAACAAAGTTTCTGCCTTATTCTGAGGCCCTGATTGGCTTCTGCTGGAGCTGAAGCTTTGGTGAATGGAAGGGCATCTCTTCTGCCTACAACTTCCCTGAGGTGAGAGATGAGCAAGGCTGGAGTCCCCATGGATGCACTGTGTAGGTGTCTCTGTCCCACCTCTTCAGCTTGGGGTGCCGGACCCCCTTGTTCATCCATCTTTCGCTAATCCCAGGCAGCATCTGCTCCAGGCCTTTCATCCTCCTAGGTCCAAGAAAACTAGTCTAAGAATCAGGAAACCTATATACCAATCCTGACATACCTAGACTTACTCTTGGCCTTGGGCAGGTCTCTTCTCCCTGGGCCTCGGTTTCCCTACCTGTAAAAATGAAGGCACTGGACTAAACTCTGGTCCTTCCAGCTCTGACTTCCCTGACCACACAGCCCAAAAGCCCTCCTCTCTGACCTTCCATAGCCCTCCTCATGCCTCTTGCACACCTCTGACTGGATTCTCTCTCTTGTAGATTTCCTTGTAAGATGCAGGTCAGAATAGGGGATTGCAATGAGCTTTGAGCATTGCTTTGGTTTTCTCTAGGAAAATTGTGCTCCCTGAAGCCTGTCCTAGAAGCCCCACATCCTGCAACCCCTCTTGTCCTCATGTGTCTCACCTGGACCAAGGCCCAGGATCAGAAGCCAGGAGGAACAAATGATGGGTGCTCGTGTCTGCTGCAGGGTGGGGCTGGGCAGCTAGAAGAGCCCTGGAGCTCAGCAGTCCTGGGTTCCAGGCCTGACTTGTCCACCTGCTGGCTAGGTAACCTGGGAGGGTGGCTCAGTTGCCCCATCTATCGCACAGGAATAATAATGCCACCTCACGGGGCTTGTTGCCAAGATGACATGTCTG
This sequence comes from Cacajao melanocephalus, assembly GCA_963573385.1. Taxonomy (NCBI): domain Eukaryota; kingdom Metazoa; phylum Chordata; class Mammalia; order Primates; family Pitheciidae; genus Cacajao; species Cacajao melanocephalus. The sequence continues at coordinate 16,565 of CAUYLG010065280.1, read as the reverse complement.
CCATACAGGAGATAGCAATTCCCTTCCCTGCTCTCTCTTCTAAACAAGGCAGGGAGATGGGAAAGGCAGGGAGATGGGGATGAGGAGGGACCCTCGGCTGCAGGACCTGAGGTGCCCCAGGCCAGGCCTTAGATACTGCTCACTCCTGGCAGTGCCAAAAAGCAGGGAGAAAAAATTATTGCCTTGGGCAGATGGGGGAGGCTGTGTGTCAGAGCTAATGTTTGAATAACACTTTTAAGATCCTCCAGGGACCTCAAATGAGGATTTTTCAGATGAGTTGAAAATGGAGCAAAGTAATGAGACTGAGGTCACTGGCAGGAAAGGGAGCAGCTTAATTGGTACTGGCCCTGCCTTGGCCCAGCGACACTCATTACCACAGGCTACCCAGGAGGATGACCCGTGCATTTGAACTGTAAGCAATGTCAGTTTCTTAGCATGGAGGGTGATGGGGTTGCATCTGGTAGTGACTCAGCTCCTCTTCTTGTTGACTCACCAGATTGAGGGTCAGAGGGGGCTTCTTAGGTTGCCGGCCTTCAGAGCCAGGTTTAGTTTTTAGCTTTGTGACCTAGCCTCCCTCCACCTCTGGGATCTGAAGGCAGCAGCCTAGACCTGGTCACTGTCTGTCACAGGTGTGGTGGGAGGCAGGGATGGGACATTGAAGTCAGACATGAGTTGCTGGGGGACCTTCCCTCCTTTGCTGAGGTTTGCCTGGGGTCCTGGATGAGGTGAGTGGAGACAGGGAGGAAGGGGCGTTCTCAGAAGAAAAAAGGCTGGTGGGTGTGTGGGGAGGGTGAATTTGTGCCAACGAGGATGTGACTCTCAGGGCAAGCTTGTGTAGCTTACATGGAAGAGGCACTTAATCTAAGGGACTTGTCTCAAAGAGGCTGAGGGATGAGCCTGGGAAGCCAGCATGGGTGGGAGTGAGGAGTGGGTTCTGGGGATGTTTGGAGTCCCCGTGGAAACACAGGTGGTAGAATTGGTGAATGGTATGGATCAAGAGAGTCCTATCCTGAAGATACTAGGAAATTCTGACTAGGCTATTGTACGTGAGGCTGCTTCTGTTTTGCTTGGGCTGGACTGGGGGTGAATGGCCACAGGTGGGTGTGTTACCGCTTATCCTGGGAGCCTGGTTTGCATTGTAAATACTGCTCCTGGGGCCACTGGTCATGGTGGGAGCACTTTTTCAGGCTCCTTCCTGGGGAATGTGTGAGGCTCGATTATTAGATCATTCGTGGCACCAGGTTTGCCGTTATGAATGCCATTAGTGGGGATAAGGGGAAGTGACGGGTCACTATTGGGTCCCAGGCCACCCTGACCCCAGGCTCACTGCTCCTGAAGTGCTCCCTCTCCTTGGTCTCTGGGACAGCACACCCTGCCCTTTGGCTTTCCCACTCCCTCTCTGGCCTGCCCTCATTTGTCTGTTCCTGCTCCTCTCCTTAACTGCTCAGCGTGTGACTTCCTCAGGGCTGCATTGCAGTTATTGTTGTCCTGTTTAAAATAATACCGGTTTTTAATTTTAAAAATTCGATTTGTTTATTTTAAAAAATAAAAATGAGATCTCACTATGTTGGCCAGGCTGGAGTGCAGTGGCAACTCACAGGTGCGATCACAGCCTCAAACTCTTGGACTCAAGGGATCCTCCCACTTCAACCTCCAGAGTAGCTGGGATTGCAGGAGTGTGCCACTGCACCCGGCATTTATTTATTTATTTTGAGATGGACTCACGCTCTGTCACTCAGACTGGAGTGCAGTGGCTTGATCTCAGCTCACTGCAAACACCACCCGCCAGGTTCAAGTGATTCTTGTGACTCAGCCTCCCTAGTAGCTGGGATTACAGGCACCTGCCACCACGCCCAGTTAATTTTTCTACTTTTTTTTTTTTTTTAAAGATGGGGTTTCACCATATTGGTCAGGCTGGTCTCGAACACCTGACCTCAGGTGATCTGCCCACCTCAGCCTCCCAAAGTGCTGGGATTACAGGTGTGAGCCACCGTGCCTGGCAATTTTTCTATTTTTAATAGGGATGGGGTTTCTCCATGTTAACCAGGCTGATTTTGAATTCCTGACCTCAAGTTATCTGCCCTCTTCAGCCTCCCAAAGTGCTGGTATTATAGGCATGAGCTACTGTGCCTGGCAGTTTTTTTTGTTTTTTAAATTAAAGCCATAATAGCATAGTACCAAGATTTGGGAAAACAGGAAGCAGAAAAAAATTACTCCTGAATACGGTTGGGAGTTTGGTGTGTTTCCTTTCACCGGTTTTCCTTCACTCTTTCTTTCATACCCATTATTTCTACTGCATCATCAGTACTGTCCTGCATTTTTCTCTTAACGATGTATTGGAAGCCGCCTTCTGTGTTGTCACTGAGGATTCTATTAAATACATGATCGACTCATCACTCTTCCTGCTGATGGATATTCAGGCTGTTTCCAGTTTTTGCTGTTATGAATAACAGTGCAATGAACATTGCATAAAATGTTCTTCCTGTATTTCAGATGATGATGTCTTTTGGGGTGAGGACCCCGGAAGGGAATTCTGGGTAAAAGGCTGTGGCTGCCTTAATAGGCTCTCGGTAAACTTGCCAAACTGCTATGCCAACCTTTATCCCCCAGCATCCAGGGTGAATGGGCAGGAAGTGTTTTTTATTTCTCTCTCTCTCTCTCTCTCTCTCTTTTTTTTAATTTCTCTCTTTCTCTTCTTTTTAAGAAGAAGTTTTGCTTTTGTTGCCCAGGCTGGAGTGCAATGGCGTGATCTTGACTCACTGAAACCTCTGCCTCCCGGGTTCAAGTGATTCTCCTGCCTCACCCTCCTGAGTAGCTGGGATTATAGGCATATGCCAACATGCCTGGCTAATCTTTTTATTTTTAGAAGACAGTTTACCATGTTGGCCAGGCTGGTCTCAAACTCCTGACCTCAGGTGATCCACTCACCTTGGCCTCTCAAAGTGCTGCGATTACTGGCTTGAGCCACTGCACCCAGCCTTTTTACAAATTCTCTTAGATCTGAAGAGCCCATTCCTTGTGTGTAGGGACTGCTCCCAACCATCCTCTGTCCATCCATTCATTCCCTCTAAGGTGGGAGGCAGAATAGGGCTATGGAGTGGGCTGCCTGGGTTCAAACCAGCCTCTCCTCTTAACGACCTTCAGTCCACTTCCTCAGCTGTAAAGTGAGCATCATGACAGGGAGCCATCTCACAGGGTCCCTGTGAGGCTTTCTATGCATGAAAGCATGGAAGACGCTTGATATACAGTGAGCCATGATGGCAATGGTCAGGCCCAAAGAGAGGAAGGGGCTGGTCTCTCACCACCTGGTGACACAGGGTCAGAGCTGAGGTCAGAACCAGGCTTCCTGCCTCCAGTGCTCTCTTTCCCTGATGCCAGACTACTGCTGGGGATGGTGTGGTTTATAGGGTAGGTGGCCCTCTGTTCGAGAATATGTAAAAGGGGTGAAGTCCCTGGATGGAGCTATAAGGTGGAGTTTCTCCCTTGCCTCCCAGAGCTATCAACTTCTTTCTGGGGTGCTTTCCCCCACAAAGTTATCTCTCTAGGGTAGAGCTTGGGGCCCCAGCTCAGGCTTCTTCCCCAGAGGTATATCCAGGGGATATCTGGCTCCATGGAGTCTCCCTGGCTAGCCCTCGAGGAGGGAGTTTGGGTCTGGAGGGAAAGGTGAATTCTGAGGACCCCTCCCTAGATGGCTGTCAGTTTTCTAATGCTACCTTAACAAATTGCCACATACTTAAAACAACACAAATGGGTGACCTTAGACTTCTAGAGGTCAAATCTGAAAATGGACCTTATGGGGCTGAAGTCAAGGTGTTGGCAGAGCTGCTAGGGGAGCACCCTGACCTGGCCTTTCCCAGCTCTGCAGGCTGCCCACATGCCTTGGTTCATGGCCCCTTCTAGTCACTGCGTCCCTCCCACCTCTGCCACCGTCATTATGTCTCCTCTGACTCTGACTCCCCCAATTCCTCCTTTGACTTACAAGAACCCCTGTGGTTACATGGGGCCCATTCAGATAATCCAGAACCATTCTCCATCTCAGAACTCTTCACCTGTGCAAGGTCCCTTTCACCATGTGAGGTGACATTCACCCGATTCTGGTGATGAGAATGCGGATATCTTTGTGGGAGGCATTATTATACCTACCACAGCGGCCAGTACCAAAGATCTCTCTAGGTTACTGGACCTCCAGGTCCTACTGGAATTGTATCACTAGCCTCCAAGATGGAGGGAGGGCTTGGGAGTCCAGGCCTGATGTGCTGTGGCTTGGGAGTGGGATGCGAGATTCTCCATGATGAGGGGCCCAGAAAGGAGGTAGTGCACCTGTGATAGTGTGATAAACGTGTTCAGTGAGGCAGACACTGGGAAATGTCACCCCTGGCCTTCAGGGGTAGGCCTGGTAGGTGTGGGACCTGCTGTGAGGCACTGCCCACAGAAAGCCAAGCGCCCGCTCCACACACCACCATCGCTGCTGTGTGTACACATGCTTGTATACATGTGCACTCATCTGTGTCTCTGCATGAATACTCTTGGGAGGGCCAAGGAACCACTCTTGAAAAAGGTCCTTTCTGCTCCTGTTCTAAGAAAAATAATTACACAAGTGACTAATTTTATCCCTAATCCCATAATTACTTTATTATGTAGCTGGTAAGAGGGCCTGAGCTGTGCCTTGGGCGCCACTCTGGCTGCTGGCCCAGTTGGCTTGGTCCACCGGCATGGAGCCTTGCCTTGATTCTGGCCTGGGACTGCCGTGAGGGCAAGGTGACTCCAGTTCCATTCTGGCTGAGGTCCAGCTACCCTTTGGTATTTGGGGTCTGAAAGACCACCATTTCTCCCCCCAAGCCCACACACAAAGTAAGAGCTTGTGTTTAGGGAATTAAGTCAGTAGATTCAAGAGATCTGCGTTCTAGTTCACCCCTCTCATTAACTCGCTCCTTGACCTTGAGCGTGCCGTTTCCCTCTGGATCTCAGTTCTGTTGTCTGTGATACAGGGCCTGGCCAGCTTAACACTCCATGACTTCATAATGAGAAATGGGAGAACTAGAGCTTTGAGAAAGAGGTACCTTCTTGCTACCTGCAGAAAACATACTCCAATCATAGCATTAAAGATAATATTAATAGCAGCTGGGCACAGTGGCTCACACCTATAATCCCAGCACTTTGGGAGGCTGCAGCAGGCAGATACCTTGAGCTCAGGAGTTTGAGACCAGCCTGGGCAATATGGAAAATCCTGTCTCTACAAAAAATGCAAAAATTACCTGAGTGTGGTGGCATATGCCTGTGGTCCCAACTACTCGGGAGGCTGAGGTGGGAGGATCACTTGAGCCTGAGAGGTGGAGGCTTGTGGTGAGCCGAGATCATGCCACTGCACTCCAGCCTGGGTGACAGAGTAAGACCCTGTCTGAAAGAAAAAAAAAAACAAAAGAGAGAGAAAAAGAGATAACAGTAATATCCATTACTACTTCATAGCAAGCCGTGTACCCAATTCTTCAATTATATTTTTCTCGTTCTATACTTTGAAGACTAGGTGAGGCAGGTTTTATGGGAGAGGAAGCTGAACCAGCAGTTGATAAAGTGACTCACCCATCATGAAATGGCAAAGCTAAGACTGTAGCCTATGCTCTTAGCCTCTACCCCCATTGTCTTTTTCTACTATATAAACAAATGAAGGGCCACTCGGCGAGGAAGTGGCAGGGCTGGGATTTGAACCCAGGTCTGTCCGTCTCCAAAGTTCTTCCCCTTTTCATAGGGCCACCTTCCAGAATTAGACTTGCAGGGGTGACTAGACTCTTGAACTTCGAATATGTAAACTTAAGCTCGACACAACAAGACACAGGGATGGTGAAATAAATCACCAGTAGACCAGAGAGGTGGTAGCCCAAGATTGTGTTCTAGCTTTGCCACTGGCTTACGCTGTGAATTTAAGCAGGTCCCCACTAATTTCTAGGCCTTAGTATTCCCATCTGCATAAGGGGTGGGATTAGATGGTATCCAAGGGACTTCGTGGTATTGATGGTTTGACATTCGGCCATCTGGTCCCAGAAGGTGCTGTGGGGCAGGAGACCAGCCCATGGTGAGACTAATGGGTGGGTGAGTCGGCAGCCCTAGATGTTTCTATTACATTTATTCCCATGAGAACAGAGACTCCCTGGACTGTGTCCCACTGAACATTTGCAGAACAACTTACCCAGGTCATGGAGTTGAGAACAAAGAGTGGAGGTGGTAGTTTCCAGGCTGTTCCTGCAAGGTTACTGCCCAGCCTGGGCTATTTAGCTACTCAGGGGTCCAGGTCTGGCATCTGCCTTGCTCCATGGGCTGCATTGGCCTCAGGTAGGCAGAAGCAATGGCTCCATGTCTGTCTGTGGGAGTCTGCAAGGGGTGCCTAAGCATAATAAATAAGACCAACTACTTTGTATTTTCTCTTTCTTGATTTTTTTTTTTTTTTTTTTTTGAGGCAGGGTCTCACTCAGTCACCCAGGCTGGAGTGCAGTGGCATGATCATGGCTCACTGCAACCTCTACCTCCTGGGTTCAAGTGATTCTCCTGCTTCAGCCTCCCAAGTAGCTGGGACTACAGGTGCATGCCATCGTATCTGGCTAATTTTTGTATCTTTAGTAGAGACAGGGTTTTGCATGTTGGTCAGGCTGGTCTTGAACTCCTGGCCTCAAATAATCCACCCACCTCAGCCTCCCAAAGTGCTGGGATTACAGGTGTGAGCCACCGAGCCCGGCCTACTTTGTATTGTCTAGTATCACTGCCTGCAACCCACTTTCCTTGAAATATTACGTTTAATTCTCTTAAAATGTATGAGGTAGGTGTATGGTCATTCCTACTTTACAGTTGAGGAAACTGAGACTCAGAAGGTTAAGTAATTTCTTTCAGATACACAACCAGTGAGGGAGAGTGGGATTTGGGATTCTGCCTCCAGAGCCCACGGTCTTGACCTTAGGGACTGATAACATGGACTAAAGCAATAAGCATGAGGTCAGGAGTCAGCTGGTTTGGAATCCCTGCTTAGCTCACCATCTGTGTTTCCCTGGGCAAGTTACTTTATGTCTGGATATACATTTCTCTCTCCATTTTAGGAGAGAGAAATATATACCCGTTTTAGGGTACATTAATACCTGCTGGTTGGGATTAGCTTAAAGGTAACTGAGGTGTTGGGAAGTGCAAGTGTCTAGCCTGTGGCCTTTTGCCTTTTGCCCCTGCCTGCTTCTTGCTTCCCGCTACATACCTGAGGCTCCTGCCGCCCTGGAGTGTTCCCATGGTAGCTCATAGCTCAGGCCTTTGCACAAGCTGCTCTTCTGCCTGGAAGTTGCCATCTCTGCCTGTTGTAAAGATAGACTTCCTTCACATCTAGACTTAGATCTTTTACGGTTTCCTTGCGGATTCTGGAAAGGGTAAGAAGGTGAGGTAGGTTCTCTCACAGGCCTGTTCAGTGATTATCAGAACAACCGCTCTGTAGGGGAAGAATTGAGGGTAGCGGGTAGGGTCCTGAACACCCTGGAGGTATAAATCCCTGCAGAAAATCTCCCGTTATACTTGACAGCTTAGGAAGGGCGTGCATGGAGGTGCGTGTTTCGTATTCCTGTGGTCTCACTGTTTCAGTTTCCCCTATTTCTCTGGCATTATCTCATGGCCTTTTACTTGCTTGTTTGGTTTTCTTACTAGAACTTACAAAAACATTTTCAAAATTGTGGTAAAATATACAGAACCTAAAATTTACCATCTTGGCCACTTGTTTTTTGAGGGAGAGTCTTGCCCTGGTGCCCAGGCTGGAGTGCAGTGGCATGATCTTGGCTCACTGCAACCTCTGCCTCCCAGGCTCAAGTAGTCCTCCTGCCTCAGCCTCCTGAGTAGCTGGGACTACAGGCACATGCAACTGTGCTCAGCTAAGGTTGTTTGTTTGTTTGTTTTCGAGAGACAGGGTTTCGGCCAGGTGCGGTGGCTTACACCTGTAATCCTAGCACTTTGGGAGGCCGAGGTGGGTGGATCACCTGAGGTCAGGAGTTCAAGACCAGCCTGGTCATCATGGTGAAACCCCATTTAAAAAAAAAAAGAGAGAGAGCGAGAGACAGGGTTTCACCATGTTTCCCAGGCTGATCTGGAACTCCTGGCCTCAAGTGATCCAACTGCCTCAGTCTCACACAGTGCTGAGATTATAGGTATGAGCCACTGTGTCCCGCCCATCTTAACCATTTCTAAGTGTACAGTTCAGTAGTGTTGGGGTAGGTTCATATTGTGCAACACCATCACTACCACGCATCTTTAGAACTTTTAAATCTTCTTTCTTTCTTTCGACAGTGTCTCGCTCTGTTGCCTAGGCTTGAGTGTACAGGTGGAATCATAGCTCACTCTGTCCTTGAACTCCTGAACTTAAGCAGTCCTCCTGCCTCAGCCTCTTGAGTCACTGGGACTACAGGTGCACGCCGTGGTACCTGACTAATGTTTTTATTTTTTGTAAAGGTGGGTTTCTTGCTTTTTTCCCAGGCTGGTCTTGAACTCTTGGCTTCAAGTAATCCTCCTGCCTCAGCCTCCCAAAGTAATGGGATTACAAGTGTGAGCCTGAATCTTTAAATTTATTTTTTCAAAGCAGAGTCTCGTTCTGTTACCTAGACTCAAATGCAGTGACACAATCACTGCAGCCTCGATCTTCTAGGCTCAAATGATCCTCCCACCTCATCCTCCCAAGTATCTGGGACTACACATTCATGCCACTATGCCTGGTTATTTTATTCTTTTCTTTCTTTCTGTTCTTTCATTTCTTTCCGTTCTTTCCTTCTTTCTCTCTTTCTCTCTCTTTCTGTCTCTCTTTCTCTCTTTCTTTCTTTCGACAGGGTCTCACTGTGTTGCCCAGGCTAGAGTGCAGTGGCTCAATCTTGGTTCACTGCAGCCTCTGCCTCCTGGGCTCAAGGGATCCTCCCACCGGAACCTCCCAAGTAGCTGGGACTATAGGCATGCACCATCACACTGGCTAATATTTTTATTTTTTGTAGAGACAGAGTTTCATTGTGTTGCCCAGGCTGGTCTCAAATTTCTGATCTCAAGTGATCCACATGCCTCAGCCTCCCAAAGTGCTGGATCTATAGGTATGAGCCACCGTGCTGGGCCAGCTAATTAAAAAACAATTTTTTTTGGAGAGAGATTGGGTCTCGCTATGTTGCCCAGGCTGGTCTCAAACTCCTGGGCTCAAGCGATCCTCCCACATCAGCCTCCCAAAGTGCTGGGATTACAGACATGAGTCACTATACCCATCCTAAATTTTTTTTTTGAGACGGAGTTTTACTCTCATGCCCAGACTGGAGTGCAATGGTGCGATCTCGGCTTACTGAAACCTCTGCCTCTTGGGTTCAAGCTGTTCTCCTACCTCAGCCTCCTGAGTAGCTGGGATTACAGGCATGCGCCACCATACCTAGCTACTTTTGTATTTTTAGTAGACACAGGTTTTTCTCCGTGTTGATCAAGCTGGTCTCGAACTCCTGATCTCAACTGATTCCACCCACCTCAGCCTCCCAAAGTGCTGGGATTACAGGCATGAGTCATCTTGCCCTGGCAAACTTTTTAATATTAAAAAAGTGAAACTCTATATCCATTAAACAATAACTCCCATTTCCTCCTCCCCCAGCCTGTGGCAGCTGCCATTCTCCTTTCTGTATTTATAAATTGGACTAGATATCTCAGATAAGTAGAATCATACAGTGTTTGTCTTTTTGTGACTGGCTTATGTCACTTAGTATAACGTCCTCAAGTTCACCCATGTTGTCACGTGTATCAGAATTCCCTTCCTTTCTAAGGCTGAATAATATTCCACTGTATGTATGTACAGCATTTTGTTTATCCATTCATCTGTTGATGGACACTTGTTGCTTCTGCCTCTTGGCAATGTGAATAATACTGCTATGGCCTTGGCTATATAGCTATCTCTTTGACACTTTTTTTTTTTTTTTTTTGACAGAGTCTCACTCTGTCACCAGGCTGGAGTGCAGTGGTGTGATCTCGGCTCACTGCAACCTCCGCAGCTATTCTTCTGCCTCAGCCTCCCAAGAAGCTGGAACTACAGGTGTGCGCCACCACACCCAGCTACATTTTGTAGTTTTAGTAGAGACAGGGTTTCACCATTTTGGCCAGGATGTTCTCAATCTCTTGACCTCGTGATCTGCCTACCTCAGCCTCCCAAAGTACTGGGATTATAGGTGTGAGCCACCAGAACCGGCCTGACACTTTGCTTTCAATTATTTTGGATATAGCCTCAGAAGTAAAATTGTTGGGTCATGTGGTTAGCACATTTTTTTTTTTTTGAGACAGTGTCTTGCTCTGTCGGCCAGGCTGGAGTGCAGTGGCACTGGCATGATCTCAGCTCACTGCAGCCTCTGCCTCCCAGGTTCAAGCAATTCCTGCCTCAGCCTCCCGAGTAGCTAGGATTACAGGTGTGTGCCATCACACCCAGCTAATTTTTGTATTTTTAGTAGAAATGGGGTTTCACCATGTTGGCCAGGTTGGTCTTGAACTCCTGACCTCGGGTGATCTGCCTGCCTTCCCCTCCCAAAGTGCTGGGATTATAGGCGTGTGCCACCATGCCTGGCCAGCACATTTTTTAAAGCCACTATTTATTGCATACTTAATATGTGCCAGGAACTGAGTTAATGATTTGACATATATTGCCTCACTCAATCCCTACGTCTACTCTGAGAATTATCTCCAGTTTGCAGCTGAGAAAATAAAGACTCAGAGAGGGTAAGTTACTTCCTCAAAGTGTCACAGTTAGAAAGCTTTGGAACATGCCCGGGAGCTTTGACCTGCCGCCAAAGCCTTGCTTTTAACTACTGTGACATGCTGCCTCCCAGTGGCCTCTCTCTTCACCTGTCTATAGAATTTTCTGCCTCTTTTGAGTCCCATTTTTCTTCTCTCTTGCCTTGTGTGTTCACTCTCTCTGAAAACTTTGAGCAACTTGAGTAAAGGCCCTTTGACTGCCAAGAAGTTTTTGTGAGTTGGAAACCTACAGTGGGAGGCCTGTAATTTGCTTTCTAATCATAGTCCTCTGGATTTATAGCTCTGCCTGTCTTCCAGTGACTGACAGAATCTCATTCAGCCTCAAGTGGTGATTGGCTTGTGGATCCACCGAAAACCGGCCCAGGAGGGCCAGCTTCCCCGGCACGGGGACACTGTACCCCTAGAGAAGCAGTGTAGGAAGGGAGAGGGCCCGGCTAGGCCAATGAGGATTCTCTTGGCTCACTGATTTCCAAGAAACAACAGAGGCAGAAAATTTTGTAGAAAGATGGGGAAAGGCTATGAAGCAGGTTACACTACACTTGCCTTTTTCTGATTTTTAAAACGATCAGAGCAAAACTATTCCTACATTTGGTGATTTTACTAATTAAGTTCAAGCCAGACTTAAGATTTGCATGATAGTCAGTCATCTTTCTGTCATCCTTTTTTAAAAAAAATTTTTGTTATGCAAAATTTCAAGCCTACATAAAAGTAAAGAGTCTAGTGTAATGCACTTCTGTGAACCCATTGCCCAGGTGTAGCAATGATTGCTATAGAGTCACAGCTTGTCTATCCAATAACACAGAAGTTTACATTTTTCCTCATTTACAGCACTAGCTCAGTGCATCAGACCTAGTTGTTACTCAGTAAATAAATAGATGTTGACTTATTACCAAGTCCTTCCCCTCTCTGGGTCTCAGTTTCCCCATCTGTTCAGTAAAGGGGTAGGATTCGGTGCTTTTTTTTTTTTTTTGAGATGGAGTTTCACTCTTGTTGCCCAGGCTGGAGTGCAGTGGTGAGATATTGGCTCACTGCCTCCTAGGTTCAAGCAATTCTCCTGCCTTAGCCTCCCAAGTAGCTGGGATTATAGGCATGCACCACCACGCCCAGCTAATTTTGTATTTTTAGTAGAGATGAGATTTCTCTATGTTGGTCAGGCCAGTCTTGAACTGTCGACCTCTCAGGCGATCGGCCCACCTTGGCCTCTCAAATTGCTGGGATTACAGGTATGAGCCACCCTGACTGGCCTAGGTGCTTTTTTTTTTTTCTTTTTTTTTTTTCAGATAGAGTCTCACTCTGTCACCCAGGCTGGAGTGCAGAGGTGCAATCTCGGCTCACTGCAACCTCCACCTCCCAGGTTCAAGTTATTCTCATGCCTCAGACTCCTGAGTATCAGGGACTATAGGCGTGTGCCACCACACCCAGCTAATTTTTGTATTTTTTTTTTTTTAGTAGAGATGGAGTTTTGTCATGTTGCCCAGGCTGGTCTCAAACTCCTGGCCTCAAAGGATCCACCCACCTTGGCCTCCCAAAGTGCTGGAATTACAAGCGTGAGCCACTGTGCATGCCCGGCCAGGATTAAGTACTTTCTAAGAGACATGGTAGTCAAAGTATACACGTGGATGTCAGACACAATTGTTCTTCTACTTATTAGCTAGGTGTCTTCAGGCAAGTTAGGTCTCAGTTTTCTCATCTGTAAAGTGGGGATACAACTTCTCAAGGGTGGTTGTAAGCACTGAATAAAGTAGCTGTTTTGTTACTAATACTTTCATTGTTGCTATTTGCAATATTAACATTTTGATGGGAAGAATCCATGTATTTCAGAAACGCAAAAATAAATTGGAATGGACTAGAATTCATGCTCTGGGATTTGGCTTCTTTTTTTGTCCCAGTCAGCAGATAATCAGAAGCCCAAGAAATAAGTAGTGCAAGAGCAGGCCCAGAGTGAGGGCCATCCAGGCTGATTTCATCTCCTTGCTTCTCCTGCCCCTGCCACGTATAGGTGCCACAGCCCCCACCCCCATGAGAAAGCCCAACCAGCCGCCTCCTCCCCTAATGAGACAGGCCCAAGATGGAAGAGCCCAGGGGTGGAGAGAGTGGCACTGCAGGATATCTTGTTGCTAGGAGATCTGAGGAGGCAGCAAGAGCCCGTTTCCAGAGCTGGGAGGGAATGATGGGCTGCTGTGCAGACGTAGGGCATGTGGCCCCAGATGGGGTTTTGTGGGATTCTGGGCAGGGGATGGCAGCTGGGAGAAGGGGCTGGGGGCAGGAGGAGGGGCTTTGTAGAATATTACCCCTTTCATAGATGGCATTTCTTCCATTTAGTTCCTTAAATGTCAGTTTCAGAGCTGCATTTGAATCCTGACTCACTCTACGACCTTTGGCAAGTGTTGTGCTGCTATACTGGCTGGCCTTCAGTTTTCTCACCAATGGGAGGGCTAAGTGAAACATTTATAATAAAGTGCTCTGAAAAAAGGAAGACAAAGTAGGAATGTGAAGGTTCGCTACCACTGTCATCTTTGTTATTATAATTATTTTTTCTTTTACTGTCAAATGAGGGAATTGGACTCTGTTTAGTTCCTATGCATGAACAGGGAGCCCTGGAGGGCACTTCCACTGTGAGGGCCTGTGTCAGGAGGCTTTGGGGATTGGCTAGATGGGCCCCGTTAGTGAAACTCCAGGGGGCATCTGAGGCAGGCAGTGAAGTTCAAACCCAGAGAGACCGCCCAAGAGGGGCTGTGGTTGCTGAAAGGTGGGGACTGTAGTAAGATTCCCAGAAGGACTTATTTCTTTCCTTCCTTCCTTCCTTCCTTCCTTTTTTCTTTTTTTTTCTTTGTCTTTTTTTTTTCTTTCTTTCTTTTTTTCTTTCTTTCTTTTTTCTTTGTCTTTTTTCTTTGTCTTTTTTTCTCTCTCCTTCTTTCCTTCCTTCCTTCCTTCCTTCCTTCTTCCCTCTCTCCCTCCCTCCTTTCCCTTCCGTTCCTGTTCCTGTTCCTGTTTCTTTTGTTTTCCTTTCTTTCCAGAGTTTCACTCTTGTTGCCCAGGCTGCAGTGGTGCAACGGCCCAATTTCGGCTCACTGCATCCTCCACCTCCTGGGTTCAAGTGATTCTCCTGCCTTAGCTTCCCGAGTAGCTGGGATTACAGGCATGCACCACCATGCCCGCTAATTTTGTATTTTTCGTAGAGACGGGGTTTCTCTATGTTGGCCAGGCTGGTCTTGAACTCCTGACCTCAGATGATCTGCCCACCTTGGCCTCCCAAAGTGCTGGGATTACAGGCATGAGCCATCGTGCCTGGCCTCCAGGAAGGACTTTCAATGGTTCAGGCCAGAAGTTTTTAGTGAGGTAAAGGTAACAGACCTTTCTAATATAAATATGTTTACACACATATACCAGAAAGTAAGCAACAAAACAAAACCCAAACATACATAAAAGAAATAATTTCACTCTCATAAAACAACCTCTGGAAAATGTTTAAAAATATTTGCTTCCAGTTTGCTTTTTTCTAGGCATGTACACATACATACATACTTTATAGAAATTGGGGCCAGGTTTGGTGGCTCACGCCTGTAATCCCAGTACTTTGGGAGGCTGAGGTGGGCAGATTACTTGAGATCAGGAGTTTGAGACCAGATTGGCCAACATGGTGAAACCACATCTCTACTAAAAATATAAAAATTAGCCAGGTGTGGTGGCGGGCGCCTCCCAGCTACTTGGGAGGCTAAAGTGAGAGAATTGCTTGAACCCAGGAGGTAGATGTTGCAGTGAGCCGAGATCCTGCCAGTGCACTCCAGCCTGGACAACAGAGGAAAAACTCTGTCTTAAAAAAAAACCAAAAATATATTTTATAGAAATTGGATCATTTGTTACATACCATTTCCTATCTCCTTTTTTACCTGTATTGTGTTAAACATGATTACATGCCCACATATAGATCCACAACATTATTTTTTAGTAGCTGCATAGTATTTCAGCATATGTATGTATCACTATTTCTGTAATGTAGCCACTATTGTTGGACATATATACGAACTCCAATACTCTACTTCACTCTTGTATACAGTGCTTACACAAATGTTCTTATAGCCACATCTTTGTGTCATTCATTGTTCTCTAAGAATCGATTCTTAAAAAAAGAATTTCTGCATTAAAAGGTATGTACACTTTTAAGCCTTATCATGTACTTTTTCAAAGCATCCTCCAGAAAGATGAAACCAGTTGACAGCTGCATTGACACTGTCTGAATCTGCCCCATTTATTGGGGGCTCATTGTTTTAATAACCTGGCAATGGTAGCATAGGAGTGGGAGGGTCACTTGCATGGATTAGGCTGAGGGAGGCATCATAGCCATTCTAAAAGGGACTTTGCAGAGAGAAGCCCCGGGGGGCCTCGTGGGGCTGGGTTGGACTGTACGGAAGGGGCTTACCCGCATGAGCCGTGCTGTGCTGCGCTGTGTTGGCCTGACTGTATTGGTTATGGTAGGCCATGAAGGGCAGTTGGTCTGGGTCGGCTGCACTGGCTCAGGCCTGGTGGTCTTGTCCCTGGTGTGATCCTGGGCTCAGCCTGGTGTGATCAGCGTGGTCACCAATCCAAGACATTTATTCTAGAAGCTGGCGTGGCCTCCCTGGCCATGCTGACAGGCTTGTCCATTCATGTAGTGGAGAGTGATTCATCAGAGCTAGTGGTGGCAGCAGTAACTCTGACACAGTGGAACTGCTCTCACCATCTTGTCACTTGGCCTCTAAAAATAACTCTTGCCTGTTCCAAGTGACCGCACCACTAGGTGTCTGGAGGTGCTGTCCTGTGGTTGTGGCTATGTGAGGGAGGGTGTGTGTGTGTGTGTGTGTGTGTGTGTGTATTTTGGGGATAAAGGGGCCATCTGGGGGCCTCTTTCTTGGTTGGCCTCTGAGTCAGGGATTTGGGGTGGGGATATGAGAGGCAGACCAGGCTCTTTCTTTTCTACCCTCTCATAGATGGGAACAGAGACAGCTAGTAGGGGTAGGGATATCTTTCAGGACTATATGCTCACTCCCTGCTGAAAAAGGGTGGAGAGAGCGCAATGGAGAGGGTGACTTCAGAGGCAATATGACAAGGGTGGGACAGGCTCTGGGGAAGCACAGCATTTAGCCAGTCAACATCTGTGTCCCACAAAAGCCCATTTCAAAGCTAATCTTCTTAGCCAAGGCTTTAATATAGGGTTCCTTTAAATCAGATACAAAATACACACAAATACAGCTAATTTCTTATCATGGCTGATTAGAGATTGTCTAGCCCAAGCTTAACCAAGTGTCCATGGACTCGGGGTGGATGATCTACGCATGGGCTTCATCAGGTCTCTTGATGCCTAAAAGATAATAAAGGTAGAGGGGTGTGTGTGTGTGTGTGAGTGTGTGTGTGTATGTGCATACGCATATACATTTTTCTGGGAGAAGCTCTGCAGTTTTCACTGCATTTTCAAAGGAAATCACGACCTATAAAAGGTTTTCTTTTTCTTCTTCTTTTTTTTCTTAGAAGCTCCCCTGTGCAAAGACACAGAAGCTCCCCTGTGCAAAGACAGAAGGTCCCTCTCTCTTTTTTTTTTTTTTTTGAGACAGTCTCTCGCTCTGTCGCCCAGGCTGGAGTGCAGTGGCACAATCTTGGCTCACTGCAACCTCTGCCTCCCTGGTTCAAGTGATTCTCCTGCCTTAGGCTCCCAAGTAGCTGAGACTACAGACGTGCATACCATGCCCGGCTAATTTTTGTATTTTTAGTAGAGACGGGATTTCACCATGTTGGCCAGGCTGGTCTCAAACTCCTGACCTCAG